>PVLA01016029.1:0-22437 GCA_004027455.1 Hydrochoerus hydrochaeris
TCCATCTCACATTCTGAGGGGAAAGGCTCTGAAGGAGAACCCACCTGCCTTGTCTGCCTCAGGGGAAACAGAGTGAGTACAAGTGTTGCTTGTCACTGCTAGGAGCACACTGTTTGCCTTCTTTGCCTTTACCCTGCCCTTTGTTTGCTTCTGTCTCAGGAATTGCTTGGATTGCTACTTGGAGCCCCTGAGGCTATCCTTATCAACTCCGGAGATCAGGAAGCCAGGTAGGTGGGCTGAATCAGGACTGGATCAGACAGCCTTTGTCTGTGGGAAAAGATATTTGATTCTGGATTCCTTCCTTCCTGCAGCACATTCTCCATCTCTAACCGCCTCGATGGTTACCATAGGGGACTTGGTTTTGGACTCTGATGAGGAAGAAGATGGCCACAGAGAAGGAAAGGTGAGTAAGCAGGAACAGAAGACTGGGGAGAAGGATGGGCAGAACAAGACTGAGAAGCCCACAGGCTTCAGAATAAGAAGAGCTCCAGAAATCATTTCCAGTGTTAGGGCCCCTCCTGCTCTCTTGTCTACAGGAGTCTCTAGGAAACTATCGGAAGACAAAGTATGACACCCTGATCCCCACCTTCTGTGAATACCTCCCCACCTGTGGTCTCAGTGCCATGCCTGCTGCTTCCCATGACTGCACAGATAGTTCTAGAGCCCTGTGATACTGCAGTGCCCTGTGCCCTCTGCCCACCTGTTTTCTCAGTGGGAATGAAGGGAAGCTCAGCTGTTGGTTGCCTGAATATATTGCTAAAAGCAATGTAATGCTTAATAATTAAATTTTTGGATTTGTCACAGTAATGTCTTGACATGAGGAAGAGTAAATAAGGCTTCCATGGGTCAGCAGAGGTCATTTATTAGAACTGGCCTTATTAGAGCTGAAGGAGCTCCTTGTTCTTGTTCCTTCCTTGGACAGTGTTACTCGTAGTTACCTAGAAAGGGTTACCACAGTTACGGGGGAAGAGGGTTGGCGCTGACCCTGATTCTTCCCTCGCTGGAGCAGCACCTAGATGCCAGCACTGTGCAGAGATCTTCACAGTTGTGAGCTCTCTGTTGAGAGTATTTTAATTATGTCAGCACTACCTGAGGATCTCATTTAATGAAGATGTATTAACAAGATATAATTGTAGTATAGGTATGTGCCTCCACACCCAGCTAGTTAAAATTTTTAATTTTAAGGTAAACTTTAGAATTCTTTACCAGGTCTTTTTTAGGTTAACACTCTTGAAAGAATCAGAAGATAGTTTTACATCTCTTACAAACTTAGGAAGCAGTGTTAGTGATCACAAATAGGCTTATACCAAAGGTGTAAGTGTGTCTCGTGTATACAACAAAATGCTCATTTAGTTAAATTCAATACATGTAGACCACATTTTAATTTGCAGGATTAAATCATATTAATTATAAGGAACAGAGATGTCAGGAAGTTCTGATTATTTTGTATGTTTAACGTAACTGTGTAATGTATAAAAGAGATCAGTTATTGGTTACTGTGTATCAAACTATGTATTTTTAATTTTATAAACTACATTTACACAGTACAACCTAGCATGGGCTTAGTTATGGTTGTTTTGTATCAGGCAAAAGACATGGTATTTAGTGTTATTAAAAGGGTAAATTTAAGTCCAAGTCTGTAGACAACTGTTAAGCTGTCTATGAGCAGTGGCTGTTGCTCCAATTCATGTTTACTTTTATTATAGTAAGACCTCATACCCATTGCCAAGCGTGGTGGTGCATATCTGTTAATTCCAGCACTCAGGAGACTGAGGCAGAAGTGCATTCAAACTGCAAGTTTGAGGCCAGCCTAGGCTACATCGTGAATTCAAGACCACCTGAGCTATATCCTGAGACCCTGTCTCAAAAAACCAAAAGGAAACAAAGACTTCCATCCCCATATTTTTGTTTATAGATTTTTTTTAAAACCATGAGAACGTTTATTTTGCAAGTGACTTAATTCATTTTTAAAATTTAATTTTAAAGAGAATAAAAACAATAAAAACAAAATACAATGAGAACAATCTTGGATTTCAAAAACAAGACAGTAGAAAACCAATAATAGTTTCCATACTGCATATTGTTATTCTCCAAATAGTTGCTTAGACTACTAAATACAGGCATGCAGAGAAAGGACTTAGTTCTTTGGCCAGAATTTCTGGTTTTACAGTCACATCTTTTTTTTTTTTTTCCTTCAAGTTTTTAATCATTAGAATTTATCAGAAGTTAAAAGAGAAAAAACACTCAGCTCAATAAATAATACATTTAGCTTAAAGATTAGGAACTTCTCTAATATCAAGAATTGAAGTAGCTGAGGTCACATTTATTTGTAGATCTCTAGATACCTATAGATCTAGTTAGGAAAATATCCCCTATAAACTACCAAATTCTTATCTCAAAACACTGTGAAAGAGCCAGGCATGGTGGTGCACTCCTATAATTCCAGCACTCAGGAGGCTGAGGCAGGCAGATCGTTGCAAGTTCAATACCAGCCTGGATTATAAGGTGAGCCCAAGGCCAGTCTGAACTGCATAGCAAGACTGTCTCAAAAAGTCAAAAGAAAAAACCCCTGAAATTTATTATAAATTGTATCCTTATTCAACAGCTTTACAATATCCAGAAAAGTACTAGGTTTTTACTAATAATCTGGTTTAGCAAAGAGAGTTTATATCTGTGGCAATACCTGAAACCTTGTTGCCTGTGCAGAAGCCTGCCCTACTCCCCCCTCATAAATTCACCATTGTTAAAAAGGTCCTTAGCCAGTAAATGTAAGGCAGAGCTATCATTGAACAAAGAAATTCTACTAAGATTAGCTTTAACTGTTCTTTAAACAGGGCATGGAATTAAGATTTTTCTTAGACTGCTGCAAAAGCTCCTGGAGTTGCTGGTATCATTTCTGGGTGTGTTTTATCCTATAATTTTTATTGACTGCATCCCTAGGTCTAGTGCAGTTCTCAGCCAGCTTCTAAAATGTCTTAACTGGTGATAAGGTCTTTCAATTGTTGTCCCCTAGAACTTCATTAAGTAACAGGTCAGCCCAGGCCACCTGGAATGGCTGGCTTCATTTATTCCCTTCTGCATTTCCTTTACAAGCGTCCCATAGCCTGCTATTTTTTTTTTTTTTAACAAGGTGAAAGGATTTCTTTCCAGAACTATGTGGTATTAGCATTGATTAGTAAATTTAATGCTTAGACAGATTGAAAAGCCTCAGACTGTCCTCACAGCAAGATGTTCACATGTTAAACTAGTGCTAAATGATGGACCCAGGCATCTCCCTGAGCTGTCTGCTGGAGACTGTGGACTCCTCATGTGGGATCCTCATGGGTCTGGGACTCTCCATTCAGCTAATGGCATCTCAGAGGCAGAGATGACCGGCCCTAATGAAAAGGGTTTCCTCTGAGCTACCTGCATCAGCACTGCTTTCCAATAAAAGGCCTGGCTTATAACACCTGTAGCCACATTATGCATTACATTGGGTGAGGAGCTCCCACTGTGTCCTCAAGACATTGAAGCAAGTCACATCAGACATTCCCTGGAGGCCTCCACAAAGCTTCCTCAGCAGTCACCTTTTTTTTTCCTTTGTGGTATTTTGAGATGGTGTCTCGCAATGTAATTCAGGCTGGCCTCAAACTTGTGGCAATTCTTCTGCCTCAGCCTTCCAAGTGCCAGGATTACAGACAGACATGCACTACCACGCCAAGCTAGCAGTTGGCATAGGTGTGCACAGCATGTATATGCAAAGGCCTGTGCTAGTCATACCCACCATTGTCCATAGCACATAGCTTGCTGATGAAGCCATTGGAGCATGGCAGGGGATGTGCCTTTCATAGAAGTTTATTTAGCCTAAATCAGGAAATTGTGTATGCTAACCTCACATTCCATGGAATCAGTCACTTAAAAAGTAGTCCAGTCAGTCCAGATAATGGGTTTTTTCCTCTCTTTAACTTTCAAAGAGGACTTTTTTAGCCACTTACTTAAAATGTTAATAAGCATGAGTTCAAGGACACAGAAATGACTCATGCTCTATGGATGTATAAAACAAGTACTAAATACCTCATGAGGTGTGAGTTTGAAAAGACAATTACCAGCACTTTAGGAGACTATAATAACAGCCCACCCCCCATGATGGTTCCAATGGTCCTATACTTGACTTTGTTGTTTCACACACTGTAGAAAGGTTCCTTTTTCCTTGCAATCTTGCCATCATTTGTTATTAATTGATTTGTCGATGATACCCATTCTTTCTGGAGTAATTAGAATCTCTGTGTTGTTTTAACTTGTATTTCTCTGGTGACCACAGATATCAAACATTTTTTCAAGTATTTATTGACAATTTGTATTTCTTAGTCTGTTCATTTCAGTTCTCCCTGTTATGAGTGGCTCTTATTTTGTAGGGGTCTAATTTTTTTTAGTTCTTTATGTATTCTAGGTATTAGTCTTCTGTCCAAGGAATGGCAGACAAAAATTATTTCCTATTCTGTAGTTTATCTCTTCACTCAGTTGGTTCTTTCCTTTACTGTGCAAAAACTTTTTAATTTGATATGATCGCATATGTTTATTCTCAGTGTTTCTTGTGCAGTTGAATGTCTATTCAGAAAGTCCATGCCTGTATCTGTGTTTCAACAGTTTTACTTATTTTATCTTCCAGCAGATTGTTTCTGTGCTGACGTTTTGATATTTTATCCTCCAGCAGATTGTTTCTATGCTGATGTTTTGATCTTTGATCTATTTTGGTTTTATTTTAGTACATAGTTAGAAATCTATCCAGTTTTCTACATGTAGATAGCTGGTTTTGCCAGTATCACTTTTTTAAGAGACTAACTTTGTTGTTACAATTTTTATTTTTTTATAGTACACATTTGTGATAGTGATTGCACTTTTGGAGGAAGTTGGTACCTGTCCATAACTCATCTTAATTCTTTTCTTTGTCCCCTTCCTTCCCCTCTCCTCCCATTCCCTCCATCTCTTAGTCCCCTTCCTACTTGCAAAAGATCTGTCTCTCTATTTCCTACTGCCTGTGTTTTGTTTTGTTCTTTATTTACATTTTTTGGTTTCTTATTTAAGGGCAGTCATGCATTATTTAAGCTTACATGTCTGATTTACTTCACTTAACATTGTCTCAAGGTACATCCATTTTCTTATAAATGACTCAAGTTTTTCCTTAATGGTACAGTATATACTCAACTGTATGTAAATACACATTTTCTTAATCCATTGGTCTATTAATGGCCATATAGGCCATTTCCAAGATTTACCTGTTGTAAGTTGTGCTGCTGTAAACATTGGTATACATGTATCAGTGTAATATGTGTTTAACTCTTCTTGGAAGTTACAAAGAGGGGGACTAAGTGGATTGGATGGAATTTTTAGTTTTTGTTTAGTTTTTTATTTGTTTTTGTTTTGTTTTGTTTTGTTTTTGTACCCGGGGTCGAACTCATGACCACGCACTTGCCAGGCAGGTACTTATGCTGCAGAGCTAAATTCCCAGCCCTAGTTTTAGTTTTTTGAAAAATTTTTATAATGATTTCTATAATGGTTCTAGTTTACATTCCTGCCATTTGTTCAAAGGTTTCGTTCAACTCTGATAGTTTTTTTTTTGGGTGGGGGGGATCTAATCTATTTGGGACAGTGCAGTATTGAGGCCCCTCTCATTGTAAAAGTGTTGGTGTTTATCTGATTTTTTTAATGTTCCAGTAGTGTTTGTTTTGTGAAGTTGTACATGCTGATGTTTAGTGCATTTATAATTGGCATCTTTTCCTGTTGAATTATTCTTTAATAAATATGTAGTGATTTTCTATGCCTGTTCTGATTAATTCTAGCTTGAAATCCACTTTGTCTGAGATTAGGCTAGCTACTTCTGCTTTTTTCCAGGTTCCTATTTCATGGAATATTGTTTTCCATTTTTTTATTTTTAATCTGTGAATTTCTTTTTTTTATTAAATGCTGTTTCTTATAAATAGCATATTGTTGGGTTTTGTTTCTTGATTCCTTCTGCCGATTGTATCTTTCGCCTGAATAATTGAGACCATTCACACTGAGAGTTACTACTGTTACAGCAAATTTGTGAGAAATTACCCAGAGAAAGCCGAGAATCGAGAAACAAGCGAGTTTCATTCAGCTAGCTGGATGATATGGTCAGAACTCCCATGACACAAATCCATGTGATGCCATCTTTGTTCTCCAGAAGTAGTAGTAGTTGTTGTTGTTTTTAATATATTTTATTTCAAAGAAAAAAATTTCAAAACACATAAATCAGGGAACAAAAAGGTACATATATTGCACTTTGTCATCCCCAAATCATTCACCCAGAGCACAAGACAATTGTCTGAACTATATGAGCACAAATCTTTTTCAGTGAACTCAGAGAAATCAGTAATATAGCCATCTTAACTATTTTATATACCTATTTATACATATATCGCATATGTTATTTATTTCTTTTAGCTTCTCATGCTGGTGAGACAGTACAAAGTTCACATGTGTGTCTGATTTATTTCATTAATGAGTATGGTCTCAAGTTGCATCCATTTTACTTATAAAAGTCTCCAGTTTATCCTTTATGGCTGAGTAGTACTCCATTGTATAAAAATATCACATCTTTTTTATCCATTCCTCAGTTGATGGGCAATTAGGTTGTTTCCAAGATCTATTACAAATTATGCTGCTATAAACTTGGGTGCACAACCCCCAGAAGTTTTTAATACCTTCACAATAAACATTACAGCCTTATCACCTTTCTTGGAGTTAGCCGGTTCCTCAGTTACCATGGCAACCCTATCAATGTACTTAAAGTCTTATTTGAGTGTTACTGGGTATTATAGGACCTTCCTAAACATCTGAGTTGTTAACCAGGATGCGAGCAAAGGTTATTTTGACCACTGCTTGTCTCTTACAGTTTTATGACTACAAGGGGTGGAGATTCTCAGGAATTAGGGATAGAGTTCTCCTAAAGAGTAACTTCAAACTAAAATGGAGTCTAAGAAACAAGATGAAATCTCCATTGCCGCCTCATTTCCACATTCGAGGACATATTTTTCTTTTTAGGACATGTCCTTCATATGGCAGTGATTCATAACTGGGCTTGCATGCATCTGTTTCAGTACCATCATTTGTACCTGATTTATACTACTTTGGATCCTATCTTTTACCCAGTTGGTTAACAGTGGCCCAAAAGAGCTAGGCAAGGTGGCCCATCCTGTAATCCCAGCACTCGGGAGGCTGAGGCAGGAGGATCTTTGCAAGTTCAAGATCAACCTGGGCTACAAAGTAAGCTGAAGGCCAACCTGAACTGCATAACAAGACCCTGTCTCAAAAAGACTAAATAAATAAAACAAAAAAATGGCCCAAAAGTAGGGACCAGGATTATAATTACTATTGGCCCTGCAAATCCAGTAAGTAATGAAATTGGCCCTGGATCCCAGTTTAATGTCTGTTCATACCAGCCATCATACCTACCATTTTGGTGGGCCTTAGCCCAATCCTAAGCTCTCTGGTCCAACTTTTCTAGTGTTTTGTGGGGGGGGGGTTGTTGTTTGTTTTTGTTTTTTACCTGGAGCTGTTTGCATAAAAACATTTTCCCCCTCGGGCTGCACATAGCCTTTCTTATTCCATAAAAAGTAGATTGAGTCCTTATCTGTTTAGCAGAGCCACCTCAGCTGGTGAATTCACTTGATTATGTAGCTGTCTGAGCACATTGCAGACTCCTACTACGTCCTATTCTATAGTTTGTGTTATCCTTTTTGGAGACCCATCTCTGAACTGACGCATGCTCCTGTACTTAATCCTATGAATCCTACTGTACTTGTCTTTACTGACATCCAAACCATGGATGCTCATTGGGATCATGTCTCTTTGGGCAGTAACTGCAGGGACTCATTATCTCTGAACTTCCCCCTTGAATTATTCGGATTTGGGGGGTCAGTGTTGTCAGGAGGTAGGGACCCATACCTGTAAATGTTTGCCTATGGTCCAGGCATTTAAATAATACGTTAACACAGAAAAAACAAGTTCTCTTTGGTGCCCAGTATGTTGAATCTTGGGACACAGTGTGGTTACATGTAACATGATCGTGTCCCTGGTTCTAAGTTTGGTCCTGCCCATCATACCGCCTCCCCAAAGTCCTGCACTCTCATAACCCCAGCATGGGCGGTATGCTTCCCTTTCATTATTACAATTTCCCCCTTTTACTTTTGCACATATATATAGCCCAGAGTTTACTAGGTCTATATCATTGCTATCTCTGTTGATTGCCTTTTTCTGAACCTCACACATAGAGAAGCGGTGACTTATTCTTGTCTTGCCACCAGTGAGGGTTTCAAATTTTACATATAGGGATTACAAATCTGACAGAATGAATTGATTTAGAAAAAAAAATCAACAGATTGTTGGTCATGGGATACACTGTGATGCCCACTCAGCCCATTTAATCCCAATAATCTTGCGGTCATTCAATCATGTAATTGCAAAGGTGTTCCCCAAACTTAGCAGGGACAATTGTCCTTAGCTGTGAGCTAGTTTCTTCTAAAAGCAGCAGCAGGAGAGCTGGAGTCAGCAGCAGCCTGGGTCATGACTTGGGTCCAGCTGTAGTGAGCTTCTGTCGGAGTCTTTGGAAGCATCAGGGTGAATAGGTCTCTGATGCAGCCGACGGGAGCCCACTTCTTGACTCAGGAGTGAAGAACCCATGGAGTACAACCTGAAAGGGTTTTTTGAGGAAGGTTTTTTTTTTTTTTTTCTTTTTTGAGGTAGGGTCTCACTATGCAGTTCAGGATGGACTTGAACTCACTTTGTAGCCCAGGCTGGTGTCAGACTTCCAGTGATATTCCTGCCTCAGCCTCCCGAGTGCCAGGATTACAGGCATGCACCACCACACCCAGCTAACCTGAAAATTTTAAAGCAGTTGGGATCATTAACAGGACTTTATTCCCCACCCCCCATTTTGGTTGAAGGGCCTCCCTTTTCTGCACTTTAACTAAGACCTTATCTCGGTTCAAATCAATAGACCAGGCCAGAGATTTAGCACAGCCCCATAAGCACCTGCTTGGCAAGTGCGAGGTCATGAATTCAATCCCTGGTACCAAAAAAAAAAAAAACAGATCAAGTAGTGAATCAGAATAGGGTGACATTGCAGCACAGACTATGGGAGGTCCTTTAACATCCAATGCAGCCTTCATTTGCTAACAAGTCCAAAGTCCTTTCTCCTGAAGCCCTTCTAGTGCAGGTACAAACAGGAGCAGGCTCCCAAACACTATCTCAAGCTGAGTCAGTCCATCCCAGTGCAGGGTGCACCATGAATGGAGAAGCCACAGGAAGCATTATGACCCAGTTTGCCCCAGTCTCTTGTCAAAGCTTTGCCAAGGTGTTCTTCAGAATTTGGTTTTGTCATTTCATGCAACCTGAACCCTGAGGTCAATAGGCTGTGTGTAGCTTTCATGTAAATCCCAAAGCCTCTGAAAGGCCTTTGATTACTCAATGCACAAAAGCAAATATGTTATCTGAACCCAGTGTAATGGGGAGCCTATACAAAGGTATCATCAACTCCATTAGGGCTTTTAACTACTTCTTTAAATGTCTCAGTCCTAGTAGGGAGCACCTACACCCAGCCTGAATTGGTACAACTCAGGACTGGCAAATACTTTTTGCTTCCACTAGTGGACTTGATTTCAGTAAAGTCTACTGTGACATCTTCAAATGGCAAAGTTCCTTGTCTCTGGACACCCAACTGTTGTAAAGGCTGTGCAACCAGATTGTTGTGGGTGCAGGCTTCACATCATGCAGCCACTAAAGTGCACAGTCTACAGTCAGCATAAATGGTAGCCAAGCAGGCCTTCGTAGCCATCTTTCCCACGTGCATGTGGCTGTGTAAGTGCTATATCTCATAAAGTCCCAATGTTTCTGGGAGGAAGACGCCACCTCCTGGTAAAACTTGTCACCCAGTTTTCTCTGTGGCCCTTTCCCTTTAGGCGACGACAGCTCCTTTTCTGAATACTTGGGTGACTTGAGCAGTGATGCCACCAGGACACAAGCTGTAGGAAATTGTTTTCCAAGAGCAGCCTGTTTAGTAGCTAAGTGGCTGCATGGTTTCCCAGGGCTTCTAGTGACTCATTTTTCTGGTGTCCTGGGCAATGTATTACAACTACCTTGGAGGGAACCAGATAGCTTATAACAACTTCAGTATTTCTTGGGAATTTTTAATGTCCTTCCCTCCTCTCTCCCAGTAGATGGCACAGTGCACTTGTAGAGTGGCAAATGCATGGTGAGAGGCACAGATGAGAGCAATCAGTTCATTGTTCTGGGTCCCAGGAAGCAAAGCCTCTGACTAAACAGTCTATTCAAGGCTAGTGAGTGCTGTCTTTGCCCTCCGAACCCACTGATCACCTTCCTGCTGCTGTCTGCGAACAAGGACAGGTCCAGGACCTGGAGGGGCATGCCCTGCAGGTTCAGCCAGGCTGAGTATACCATCTTGATGGTGCAGTTATGTTTAGATGACTCCAAGTGTGTGGGCACAAGAGAGTTAATGGCTTGTACAGTTTTGATAGTCTAGGGTCCTCTAATAGGGTTCCTTGATATTGAGCCAATCTGGTTCCTGTCATTTACCACCAGGGCCTCTCAACAGGGTTTCCATTGCATGGGGTACAAACACATTTAATTTCTGCCCCAAAGTCAGTGTATCTGTTTCTTATACTAAAATGGCCATGGTGGCAGTGGAACATAAGAAAGCCATCCAGCCACCACAGGGTCCAGTCTTAGATATGCCACGGGACGTTTCCATAGCCTCTCTTGTTGGAAGGGCTTTGTGATGTCAGGCAGTGCCAGGGCAGGGGCATTTATCAGTCTCTTTCAAATCCTTAAAAGCTGCCTGGCATTCAGGGCTCCACTCCAGTGAGGGACTGTTTCCTGCTTTCAAACCTTCATGCAGAAGCTTTACTATTGCTGCAAAATTAGGAACAATATCTGGCAGCTTCTAGAAGTTCTTTCAACTGCTTCCTGGTTACTGATACTTTAAGGCTCTGGGTGGCCTGAGTGCATGACGCTGACAGAATATGTCCCATCATTGGACATAAATCCCAAAAATACTAGGTTTGTATACAAATTTGAGTCTTTTTCTTACACACTCAATACCCTTATCTTGGAGAAGTCCCTGCAACTTCTTTGTCCCCTCCTGACACAGTTCACATGTTTCAATGGCTAAAAGCAAATCATCTACATAACTGTAACAGAGAGATTTCAGGATTTTCTTGGCTAAAAGGAACTAGATCTTTGGATAAATTATCTCCAAAAATTGTCAGAGAATTCTAAAACCCTTATAACCTTGTCCCGGTTAGTTGATACTTTCGTCTCTCCTTAGGTTCCTCCCACTCAAAGTTAAGTATGCCTTGCGACCCCACAGACAAGGAAATTCAGAAGAAATCATCTTTTAAATCTAACACAGTATACCAGGTTCATGTGGGGGAGCTAAGCAGGGTATAGAAGTTTGGAACTGTAGGGTGGAGAGTGATAAACACATTATTTACAGCTCTTAAATCCTGGACTGTCTTATACCCATCTGTCCCACGCTTCTGGACAGGCAGAAAAGATGTATTCCATGGGGAGTGGCATTCTCTCAATATTCCCACCTCCAATCGTCTTTACGCAGGGTTAATTCCCTTTCTTGCCTGCATGGTTATTGGGTACGGCTTCAGCTGGACCAACTTCATGTGTCCTGCTATTTCCATTATCACCAAGGGGCACATGAGCCACCAAACCAGGGGAGTTGTCCTCTGCCCAAAAAGGGGAAATGCTGAGTCCAAGAAGGGAGATCAGGGCCTTTGGCTGTCACCCTTTGCTTCCCCAGTTCCAAGAGATGACGTTCTTCCTGCATAGGAGAGTTTACTATGAGAACATGAGCCTCAGATGGAGGTTCCTCTGGAGTAGTCAAAATGGTTTCTGAAGGGGTAAAGGAAATCTGAGTGTGCAGCTTGTGAAGGTCTTGGCTCAGGAGGGAGAAAGGGCAGTCAGGCATAAGTACAAAGGAACAACTATGTGCTGTCCGAACCAAATCTGCTGTCACTCACAGAAAGAATAAGTAAAAGTTTGGCCAGTCATCCCTTGCACATTTATTTTCCTACTTATGAGTAGGGCTGCCAGCTGAGTAACTACAGTGATATCTGTACCCGTGTCCACCAGGAATTTAGCAGGTTTCCCCCCAGCATTTACAGTTAACATAGGTTCCTTGGGGCTGAGAGACAGGGAATCATGACTCTGTCAGTCTGAGACTGCCTCTGTATCTATCACTAACATTTCCTTTTCCTTCCCTAGCAACTTTGGACATTCTTGTGTGAGATGCCCTATCTCCTTACAGTAGGCACACTGGTTTGGGTCTAAGGGGATGTGTCTTCCTCCTTGCTGAGACCATTTTTCTTCCTTTTTTAAAATCCCTGGTCCCTGCATGAGCCTCTTTTCTGTAAGTGGCTAATATTTTCTGTTCCTCCAGAAGTGTCCACCTTTTATCCTTTCTATTATTATACACTTTTTGAACCACTTCAACCAACTGTGCTGTGGCCGTTTCTGCAGACCTATCTAGTTTCTGTAGCTTGCAGCAGTTGTCAGCAGCCAACTGAATGACAGAAAGCATGTTTATCACCCTAGCCTTCCCTGCTTGCTGGAGGTTGAATAGGGTGTATGTTCATTAAGCTTCCAGGAGTTGCTTAAGGAATGCGGATGGGCTCTCCTCGATCATCTGACTGACGTACCTCCACCACTCTGCAAGTTTGTGGGGTGGTGGGCAGCTGAAAGAAGGCTGCATGATGCTCATCCAGATTTTGGGTCCCTAGGGCTACATTCAAGTCCCAGTTAGGTGTCTCTCAGGGAATAATATGTTTCACCCTCTCAGCAGTTTCTCGCTTAGTCCCTTACCCTTCTGACCTTACATAATCCTCAGCAGCTTTCCAGATTCTTTCTTCTGAGGTAAACAAAGTAAACAACAGTCATTTCAGTTGAGGTGATGTGTCTTAAACACTGACTCTATAAAATTAATCAGGGCTCAGGGTTACTGTGAGAAAGAGGGGTTTGGAGTCTTCTAGTTACACAAATCACTAGAACTAAATGGGGTATACACAAAGATGGTTTGAACTGTTTCCCCATCCCAGGCACTGCCATTTGCTGCAGAGGCAAAACAGGGACTGGAGCTGAGGAGGACATCTCAGCTGAGATGCTCTTGCTTATGGACCGTCCTGTTGCTCTACTGAGTGCCTCTTACAGGGTGTAGGATTCAACACCTGGCGCTGAGGTTTTCTTGTCCTCAGAGTTGGAGTCCACTACTGGCTTCAGGGAGAGTTGGTGGAGACAGTGTCTACAGGGTGCAGCTGGCCCTGGGTGGGAAGAACGGGCTGCTGCTGCACCCTGGGGTGCTCAATATAGAGGAGGCAGTGCTGAAGGGGTGAAAGAGAGGAGTTCATCCTCCTCAGAAGCTGGAGGCCATCCAAGGGGTTTTGCACCATAAGGTTTTTCTTGAATCAGCAATGCCTATTGAAGGAATTCCCAGACACACAACTTCAGCCATAGGATCAACAGTGAACCACACATAAACAGAAATTGATATATGGAAACTGATCTGGATGCCCTGGATTCCTGGTGACATTTCATACCCTACAGGCTACTTGGGGGTTGAGTGTCCCCTCTGAAGGTCATGCAACCTTAAAAGTAGGCCACTCTATCTCACAAAAATTTGGAGCTTTCCCTTTCTCATCTTAACCCCATAATCACTGCCTTTAAACTTGTCAAAATTCTCAAGCATACATTCTAGAACAGCTTGCTTCCAGTTGTACCCATTGTGACTAGAGTTCAAACAAAACTCACAGTCTATCTTAGCAAGTCATCCCTCCTCCACTCACCTAAGGAAACAAACAAAAGTCTGAGACTAGCAAAATTTGAAAAGATGGCAATCTTCAATGGTCTGCTGCAGGCAAGGTGAGCTCTTCTGAGTTACCTGGTATAGAACTGCAAAAGGTAGAAATGGCAGGCCTAAAGCAACCTTTGGGCTCCAAGTAGGTTGGTGGTTTCAACAGTGGGCTGGAAGTACGGATGTATTTAGGGGTTCACTCAGACACAGACACACAAACAATCCCAGGACACAAACTTTGCTCCCAACCAGGAATTTGGAACAAACACAGAGTTAAGCTCTGCCTAATGCTTGACTATCCAAGTTAGTAACCACTGTTATCTGGTGAACAGGCTCCAAAGATTCCAAACAAATGCTAGCTCATAGAAACAAATCCCTGGGCGAGCCTTTAGCAGCTAATAAATAAAACCAAATCTGTAACATTTACATTGGTCAGGAGACTGGGCTTGGTTATTTCTGTCCTGCAGCCATGGCATCCGTCCTGCCCAGCAGCTATTCTAGGAGGCCAACTGAAGTCAGCAAGAACGCTCTGCCATCCAAATATTGACTGATGGGGCAAGGAAGCCAAAGACCCCCTCAACTGAGAGCCTTTGCCATGGGCTAATCTCACTGGGCCCTCCATAAATATTATGGCAGATTAGGGAGAACTTCCCTACCCACAGAACTACCCACAGAAGGCTGAGAATTGAGAAACAAGCGAGTTTTATTCAGCTATCTGGGTGCTGTGGTCAGAACTCTGCCAGGACACACATCCACCCCATCTTTGTTCTCCAGAAGTTTTTATACCCTCTCAGCAACCATGGCAACCTTATCACCTTTCTTGAGATTTACAAGTTCCTCAATTACTATGGCAACCCTATCACTCTAAAGTCTTACTTGAGAGTTACAGAACATTCCTTGAACATCTGGGTCATTAATCAACTAGGATGCAGGCCAAGGGTTATCTTGACTACCATTTGTATCTCTTTTTACAGTTTTTTATTTTTTGGTACTAGGGATCGAACTCATGATGTTGCACTTGCCAGGCAGGTGCTTATGTCACTGAGCTAAATCCCTGGCCCTCTTTTTACAGTTTTGTGACTACTAGGGATGGAGATTCTCAGGAACTAAGGAGAGAGTTTACCTAAAAATAAACCAGAATGGAGTCTAAGAAATGAGGAGGATTCTCAGTTGCCTCCACATTACCGATAAGTATTGACTTATTCTTGTCATGGCATTACTGTGTGTTCCTGTTGCTTGCTCTCTCTTTTTCTTCCCCCTCTTTCAGCTTAACTGTTCATCCTGCCTACTATATTCCTTCTATTTGATTTTTTGGCATTGTTGGCTTTATTGTCTCAAGGATATCCTTAAGAATTTCTGTAGTGCTTGTTTGCTGGTCATGGATTTCTTGAGGTGCTTTTCATCATGGAAACACCTTATTTTGCCATCAATTTTAGAAGAATTTTGCAGATTATATAAGCAGGTTGGAAGTTGTTTTCTTTTCTTTTTACTTTATTTTGAAGGTAGTAAAATACAGCAGAACAAGATGAGACAAAGCCAATTGAGACAGTGTAGTGAAATTGGTACAGAACTTCACAGCAGGTTACTGGGATAACAGCAATAGGTACAATAGTATATCTCATTTTCTTCACAATAGTTGTTCCTTGAGGGCTGGGGATTTAGCTCAGTGGCATAAGGGCCTGCCTGGAAAGCGTGAGGTTCTGAGTTCAATCCCCGGTACCACAAAAAAAAAAAAAAGCAGGTGTTCTGGTCTCCATTCATACACCAAGGCAGTCACAATAGTTGTTCCTTTAATCAGGTACAGCAAAATTGAAGGAAATACCAAACTTACAAAAACAGAGTATTGAATAGAGCAATACCATTAATCAGAACAGAGCCAAACAGTGATAAAAATATTTGCCTTCAAAGAGATGGCAGAAGGAAATCCCCCTTATTTGCTATATTGCATACAGCCAAGCTTGCAAGAGATGCTCACATCTCTGGCTCTCACTTACTCATGGTGGGGGGTGGATGGATGTTTGATTCTTAGCCCAAGCGCCAGTAGGCTCACAGGCGTTTACCAGAGTGGGGAGCTGGCTGCTTGTTTTCCCAGCACCCCAATTTCCAACATGGTGCAGATCTCAGGAAATGCTGATAGTTCTCACCCTGGGACAACCGAGGCTTGCCAGGCCACAGCCACTTACCAGAGCTGCGAACTGGGTGCTTCGGAAGTTGTTTTCTTTTAGAGCTTGAATCATTTCATTCCAAGCTCTCTTGGCCTTAAAGGTTTGTGTGGTGAAGACTATTGTAATTCTGATCAGTTTACACATATAAGTGACTTGTTGCTTTTCTCCAACAGTTTTTTTTTTTAAAACAGCTTTAAAGGGTCTGTCGCTGTGCCAGACTTCTGGGGTTTTGACTATGAGGTGTTTTGGAGGGGTTCTCTTTTGATTGTGGCTGTTTGGGGTTCTATATGTATCACTTATCTATGTTTCTTTGTATTTGAGAAGTTTTCTCACTGTTATTTCTGAAAACAGGTTTTTTGTGCCATTTGTGCTGTTGTCTGATTTTCAACTTATCCCAGTCAATCTTAGATTAGTTTTTTTGTATCATCTGGCAGTTATTGGATCTGTTTCTCACATTCTCTTGTTGTTTTTAAGGTCTGAATAGCTGATCTCTGACACCAGCCCTGACTTCTAATTCTGGTACTCTGTCCTCACATTGGTCACTTCTGCCTGTACTTTCAAGATAATTTTTAAGTTCCTAAATTTGTATTTGAAGCCTTTCCATGGACTCAGATTCTTTGCTAAACTGGTCATTCATGTTTGTATCATTTTGTTTAGCTCAGCTAGCTTTTTATTAGTGTCTTCTGTAAGAGCCCTGATTATTTTGTTTATTACATCCATTATCTGTTGAATTATATTTTTTGTGAGCCTGCTGGGCACTTTGATTTTTTTTTCCCATCTTACACAATTTTATTTTGAAAAATATCAGAAGTTATCTGGGCAAGGAGAAAGTGTGCTGCTTAATCAACTTCTTTGTGTTTTTCTGTATTAAATTATATTTTAGACCAGGCATGGAGACATGCCTATAATACCAGCACTTGGAAGCTGAGGCAAAAGGATCATCATGAGTTTGAGGCCAACCTGGGCTACATAATGAGTTCAAGTTCAGCCTGTACACAGTGAGACCCTGTCTCTAAAATTAAATTAAATTTTAGAATAAAACATCTAGATGCTTTATGTTGTACCAAATATGCAAATACGATGATGTAGAGTTGGAGTTGAGGATTTAGCTCAGTGGCATAAGTGCCTGCCTGGCAAGCATGAGGTCATGAGTTCGATCCCTGGCACCAAAAAAATAAAAATAAAAAATAAATTTAAAAAAGATGATGTAGAGTCACCTTCCACAGTGAATGCATGAGTCCCATAATGGACTGAACTTTCCCTTTCTAGAGCACTTGAACAAAAGAAAAATCAACAAGATATACTGTAGCACATCTGGATGAATGATTTGGGGATGACAGTACACACTGTATATACCCTCATTGTCCCCAATTGGTGTGTTTTGATTTTTTAAATTTTTTTCTCTTTGAAATAAAATGAATTAAAAAAATAAGTCTGTAGCACAGTGATGCAGTGTATCTGTTTTACTCCTGCTGAACACCAAGGGGTCATAAATATCAGTGATGGTAACTAACAAAGATGATGATGATGATGATGATGATGATGATGATGATGATGATGATAAAAGAATAAAGAATTCCAACACAGTTAACTTCTTGGACAGTTACTTGGTAAGAGGTGAGTTGTTTGTAGCTATAGATTACCTGACTGTGGGTCACTTAGTGATGTTGTTATGGAAACCTGCATGGATGAAGCACAGGTCATTGCTGGGTGCAGAAAATGTTTGCAGATGTTGGGAGTGTTTGCATGATAATCAAGTGATCCACTGAGACATCAAAAGTGACGATGTGCTTTTGGGAATGGAAGAATGGGCTAAATTTACTGACTGTGGTTTTGTGCCCAGATCACCCATAAGCAGATCAAATGCATTACCATTGTTGGAATCCCTTACTGGATGGCACCAGAGGTGGTTACATGGAAAGCGTATGGTCTTTGGGTGCCATTACTGTTGAGATGGTCAAAAGAGAACCTCTGTGGGGCAACCCCACTTTCTGGACCCCATCTGTCTCTTTGAACAGAAACTGTCTTTCAATAAAATTCTTAATCTCTATTGTTCCTAGAATTCATTCTTCGATTTTAGACAACACAAACTCAGTGTTTCAGATATCTAGCAGTCAGGAGTCATATTTCCCTTATATTATTTGGATTACTTGGAGATTCTCTACCATCGTTATATCATATGCTCTGTGTCATTTGGAGGTCTTCTACAAAGATAATTGGTTGGAAGTAAGAGTTTGCTTTTGTTTCATAGGTTCTGGATTGTGACTCAATTAGGTAATCAAAAAATTTTATGCTTTAAATTTTATTTTATGTCTTTGTCATTTGCTTAGTATTTTGTTAAAATGATAATAAATTTCAGTTGAGAACATGAGGTTATGATGCTTCTTTAATGGGACAATTTATTCTTATTTTGTATATATTGCATTTGGATTTAGTTGCTGAATTAACTAGTGTTAGCTGAATTACTAGCTACATGCCTAAAATCCCAGCACTCAGGAGGCTGAGGCAGGAAGATGGCCTTGAGCTCGAGGCCAGGTTGGCCTACATAGTAATCCATGCCAGCCTGAAATACATAATGAGACCCTGTATCCAATAAATAAATAAATAAATAAACAAAAACAAAACAAACATCTGAATTTACTAGCATTCCTAGCTTGAGCTGACTGTTATGGTTTGTTATTTAAGACAACAGTGCTAAGGCAAAGTAGTGTGACAGTGACCCCTAGTGGACTCTGACATGAAGTGCTATAAAATGGTCTTTATGAAATCTATATTTAGAAAATATTCATGCCTATTAAAAAGTCATGGAACCTCTTCCATCAGTTAAAAGTAGGTAGGTCATTCTTAAGACTTGGAGGACAATTCAGGTGTGGTGGTACACACCTGTAATCCCAGCACTCAGGAGGCTGAGGCAAGAGGATTGCTATGAGTTTAAGACCAGCCTAAACTGCATAGTGAGACCCTATCTCAAAAAGAAAAAAAAAAAAAAAAGACTTTGGGAAAGTTTCACTGAGACAAACTGGCTTGATTCTTCTCTACAAGCTGGAGAAGATGTTGCCTGTTACATATCTGGTCTGATCTCCCACTGGTGAGGAAATAATCTTTGTGGTCTTTCCCTGCTACTTTGTCCTTTCCTTTCTTGGCGTCATGTAAGGTAGAGAGAGAACTCCAAACGGCCACACCTTTTTCTCCAGCCCAACTAAGAACCTTTAAGTTAGGTCCTATAAAATGAGTATTTGCTAACACCAAAGACAAGGAGGTCATCTTAGATGAAGAACTCATCCCCCTTCTCTGGGTCAGATGAGACATTAGAATTTTGCCCATCCAGGAGAACACACCGAGGCAAAACTGTTAGAGACTTTTCTTAAAGTCTTCATTGAGAGTTGCACTACAGGTTTTGGCTTTTTCTCTCTCTGCTACTAAATTAGAAACTCCCCCTAAGTTTTTCTCCAACTCATCAGGACTTAACTTAAAACCACCTTGTCATCAGACTGCCCCTCCCTCCAGAAAGGCTGAGGCATCTTGCAACAACTGTTTGTCTTTCACCAAGGAAAGACACCATCAGGAGAATGATTTTCATTTGTGCCTTGCATATACTAAGAGTGAAAAAGAGATTTTAGTCAGCCTTTCTACTCTTTCATGTGCATGTAGAAAACTGATACAGCTGGGTGTGGTGGTACACACCTGTAATCCCATCACTCAGGAGGTAAAGGCAGAATTGTGAGTTCGAGGCCGTCCTGGGCTACGTAGTGAGTTCAAGAACAGTCTGACCAGCATTGTGAAACCCTATCTCAAAAAAAAAAACCCCACAACCCTGATACATTTGACTTTACTAACATATGAATTGTGGCTGCTGGTGATGATATAATTTTAATGTGTGAGCCTCACAGACATACAAATTTTAAAAGGGACTTGAAAAAGCATAACCTTGGGCTGGGGATTTAGCTCAGTGGCATAAACATCTGCTTGGCAAGCGTTAGCTTGTGAGTTTGATCCCCCGTACAAAAAAAAAAAAAAAAGGCGTAACTTTGTCTTGCTGCTAAGAAGGGTAGGTGGTTAGATAGATGACACAAATGCCTTCTTCACCCTAGAACTTAGGGCAGAATTTCTCCTATCTATTTCCTTTATCTATCTCTAGAAGTGGTCTCTTGCAGAATGACCTTTGATCTGTTTGACTGTCTTGCTCTCACTCTCTTAAGGATCAGAAAGCAGTGCTAAGCAATGCTTCCTTCTTTAAACATGACTAACACAGCTGAGCTCAGTTATAACTTGTTTGTTTTGGTTTGTTTGTTTGTTTTTTTATTTTTTTGGTAGTGGGGATCAAACTCACGACCTAGTGCTTGCCAGGCAGGTGCTTATGCCACTGAGCTAAATCCCTAGCCCCTGGTTTTTATTTTTTAATTTTCTTCTTTTTCTTTTGTTTTTATTCTTGAAATAAAATGGATTTGAGAAAAAATATATAATTTGTTTTAAAAACACATACCAGAGTTAGCAATTTGAGATTCCAGGGATATGATCATGCACTGCTAAGGGTATCTAATCCAGCAACTACATATCTTCAGTCCTTCAGACAGCAGATACCTACTCTGGAGTGAGTCACCTTGGGGACACCTTGAAGATATAGAAATCAAGTAGAAATCAAAGGGATACCAATTCTTTCTTTGTATTCTCAGATGGGAAAGCTAATGACAAAATCTCTTACTCCTTTTGAATGTATTCTTAGTCAATAGGGAATGTTCAACCCTTATGTGTTAGAGAAAAGCTCAGTATTTTTCTATACCTGCCTACTCCCTAGAGCCAAAATGGAATACAGAGGGAAATATTAATTATGATACTATTTTACAGCTAGAATTGTACAGTAAGAAAAGGAGAAAGTGGTCAGAATTTTCTTATGTTTGGATTTTCTTTGCATTAAGAAATAATACTTGTGTTCAAAATGCAAATGTACAACACAAGAAAACCAGATAAGTAGTTCTTAAGGCATCCAGTATTACTGAACCTAAGGACAAGTTTTCCATGGTGTAGGAAACTGCTCAGTCTTCTTCAAAGCTCAGAGGTATCTAAGGACACTTAAAGATGTGACCCCACTTCTCTAGTGAAAGAGCATAGCAGGATACAGTTATGTAACCATGATTTAACAATGAACAAGTACACATGTACCAATGAGGATAGTATGTAAAAATTAAATATGCGAACAACATGTATAAGACTCATATAATAAAGACACAGGCTGCTCTTGTCTCTTGCACTCTTAATTTGCTCAGCTGCCTGCTCCTGCTTTGTTGCTGATAGCTGTTTGCTTTCTTTGGGGGATCTCACACATGAATTTACTTCTTCACCCTTCTCAACCACAATACAAGTCAACTTTAAACCAAACCTTGCCCACCATTATTGAGTCTGAGGCTTCCCCTATGTGTTCTTTGGGTCCTGAGGGTGGAGCTTCTAGGCCAGCTATAACTAAAGTCTCCATGAGATTGTATTCATCCTTAGCTGAATTTTTTCAAGCTCCTCAAGGGCAGTATCCCTTAGAGGAAATAATAAATAATTTGGAACTACCTATATTCATGGATCCTTTTCTCTCAGTAATCTAAAACAAATCAAGCAAGAGCTAGGAAAGTTCTCAGGTGACCCTTATAAGTACATTAAAGTCTTTAAAGAACTTACTCAGACCAATAAACTAGATCAGGGAAATGTAATCAAAAATTTAAATCAAACATTGACTTCTAATGAGAGAAAACCAGTACAGACTTTAATCTGTGAATTTCTTAACTGTATTATGGATACCCAGGTATATATATTTTCAGAGTGGGCTTAAGCAGAGCCTTGATAACATTGCTGCAGAGGGAAATTACCCAGGTGATTAGATAGAGAGCCCAAAATGTCCCAAAGACCTTCTGGTTCTGTGGCCAAAATTTTTTTTCTGCACTATTACCTGTGTCTGTCTGTCCCTAGAGGTGATAGATATCTTTTGCAGGCTTGGATTTTAGAACTTTACTTTTTTTTTTTTTTGCAGGGGATCGAACTTACAACCTCAGGCTTACAAGGCAGGTCCTTATGCCACTGAGCTAAACCCTTGGCCTGATTTTAGAACTTTTCAATTAAAACTCATTTATTAGAAAGTAAACACTAAATATAACTAGAATGCTCTCATTTTCTCTCTTTCAAAGGATTAAAAGTAGCCATTCAGGTTCTTTTTTTAAATTTTATTTTAAAGACAGTAAAATTATACGTAACAAAACAACAAAGCAGATCATAAGAAAACAATGTAAGAGACACAGATTTCAAAGCATGGCAACTGGAGAGCTTCACTGTCTATCATACTGTTGATCCGGCCTGCGGACCAATGCGTGGGTTTTCCCCTAGAGGAAGGAAAACGGGGCGGGGGCAGGGTGAAGA
>PVLA01016030.1:0-22429 GCA_004027455.1 Hydrochoerus hydrochaeris
CTCCTCCCCCTCCTCCTGCCCCCCTCCTCCCCCTCCTGTTCCTCCTCCTCCTCCTGGCTGGCCGGGCGTGACCGCAGCGATGCATCCTCACTGTGCAGCAAGGGTGGCCAGCAACACTGCGGGGACACCACGTCCCTAGCTTCCCTCTCAAACCCACACCCGAGTTGATCACAGGGAGACCTGGGCAAGCCCCGCAGGGGACTCTGGGTGCAGTTCTCAGGCTCTGAGGGTGACAGGGAGTTCAGGAAGCGGGCACAGCCCATGAGAGCCAGAGACCGGAAGGGCAGCGTGGATCTGCGCAGACGGAGAGTGGAGGAAGGCGCTGGGCGGGGTGCTGGTGAAATCCAGCTAAAATACTGTTAAGTCAAAGGCGTGACAAGCTTTTTATGTTGAAAAGTAATTTTATACTAGAAAAAGCTAAAACACAATTTTTTTTTGTCTTTTTGAGACAGGGTCTCTCTATGCAGCTCAGGCTGGCCTTGAGCTCACTTTGTAGCCCAGGCTGCTCTTGAACTTGCAAAGATCCTCCTGCCTCAGCCTCCCAAGAGCTGGGATTACAAGTGTCTGCCACCACACTCAGTATAAACCCAGCAATTTTTATTCTACCATCGACTGTCAAAAGGATTGAATTTAGAGTTTTCATAAAAAGTAACTCAAGCAGAAAACAAGTTAAAGTAATCAGTAACGGGGCATGAGGGTGCCTGCCTGTAACTGGAGCACGCTGGGAGGTTGAGGCAGGAGGAGGACAAACTGGAGTCCAGTCTGGGCAACTTAGCGAGAGCCTGTCTCAAAATAAAAAATTAAAAAGGCCTGAGCTTCGGTCCCCTGCAGAACGATAATGAGAAAACAGGCAAATTAGTTAATTAAAGGGCCTAGTGGTCCCCTTGAATGCTGTCGCTTTGTAAGCGGAAGTGGAGGCCCACTGCCGTGCCGCTGTCTCTCCAAAGGCGTCTTAGACTCCGGCTGGTGACCGTTCATCCCGCGACATTCACATTAAATTTAACAAAGGAAAAGAAACCTAAAGTCTTGTCTCACGGGGCGCATAAAATTCAGCGGAAACGGATCACGCAGTTGGGGCTGTGGCCCCAGCACCCCAAAATAAATGCGCATAAATAAATAACCGAGCTGTACAAGCGGCAACTGCCAAACTCCTGGAGGAAAACAAGGAGGCAGCTTCGCAGCTACGGGAAAGACTCCGATTTCTTTGTTCGTGGACCAAAAACACAAAATTGATAAAGAACAAACACGGATTATTAAAGAACAAACTCAGTAAAACCGGGCCGACTCCAGACAGCAAACCACTGGTGGAAAACCGCTGACCAGAGAATGACGGGAAAGCGAGTGGGGCGGGAAAGGTTTATAACCTGGGTCCACGCAGGGCCCCTGGGGAGGCACGGGTCAGGACATCGGGCAGCGCACCCTTTAGATCTGAGCGGACGGACAGAGGGACGCCTCACAAAGGAGGTCGGTGAGCGGCAGTGAACGCTGGAAATACTCAGGGCCTTGAGTCACCAGGGAGACACAGACCAAAACGCCACACACCCACGAGGACCCAGAACATGAAGAGGCTGCTGCCACCCGGGAGGGAGAGTGGGGGAGGCGCAATCTGAGCATCGCTGGGGCTGCTCTGCAGCCCGGGGTGCGCTTGATAAAGGGAAGTGTGCGCAGGTTGGGGAGGCTGAGTCAGGGGGGTCGCTGAGGGTTCCTGGACAGCCACGGCTCCACAGTGAGACCCTCGCTCAGGAAACAGAACAAAACAAACAAAAGCAAGCTCCTCCGGAACCACAGGGCCCGGCCTCCATTCTGAAGCGGTGCCCGAGGACCACGCTGACACCTCTGATGCTCTCAGCCACCTGATGCATAAAAGCCCCCACAGGCGACGGCTCACAAGTCCGCCCACGCTGACGGAAACCGCGCCGGTGCCCCCGCGCTCCAGAACACTCTCTCAGGGGGACGCTGCGGGCGGGGTCACCACGCTGGGCCTTGGCTAGGGTGGGTGCGCATTTTCCGAAACGCACCTAGGGTAAGCGCTTTGACACCGGCAGCACAGTGTCATGCATAGGTCACACACCTGGACAAAAGCGATTTCTCAGTTCAGAGGAACGGGATCCTAACAGAACCACACCCCGTGGGTTGGAGGCAGTGTCCCCCAGCAAAGACTAAGTCCCCAGGGTCCAGGGGGCTCGGGAGAGCCGTGTCTGCGGCAGCGTGCTGCTCAGAGGCTGCAGGACCACAGGGGCCGGGCTCGAGGGGCTTCCTCTGCTTCCACATGGACGGCGGGGCAGGCTCAAGGGGCAGGGAGGGCCTTACCGGACTGGTGCTTGACGGCCACCGGTCTCACTTTGTAGGGCGTGCTGCAAGAGAGAAGAGGGCACCGTGGTGAGGGGCTGTCCTGGCTGCCTGCCCCTCCACTGCGAGAGACGGGCACTCGGGGACTCGATTCAGGGTTAGGCCTTTGGTATCTGGGGCCAGAGCCCTGCCTCGTACTGCCAAGCATGCGCTTTACACTGAGCCACATCCCATGTTCCCCGTGTTTTCCATTCTTCTTTTGAGACAGAGTCTCACCATATAGTCCAGGCCAGCCTTGAACCCATAGAGATCCTCCTGCCTCAGCCTTCCAAGTGCTGAGATTATAAGAGAGGCATGCACAACCAGGCTCAGTTTTCTTCTTCCTTTTCTTTTTTTCATTACTTTCTTAAACTGTTCTAAGTCCTCTGATGAGTTCTAAATGTCCTAATTATGTCATCAGAACAGTAGACTTCCTTTATAAGGTTCACACTTGGTCAGTGACACAAGTGTCATGGGCGTCCTACCCCTCAAGTTTGGCCCCTGGGATTCTGACCTGATTGTCCAAATCATCCCGGTGTCCCCCCTGGCAGGTGGCTTTCTCTCTCAGGCTCCATCCAGACTCAGGATGACTGTGACCCCGGAGGGACAGGATGGGATGGAGCCAGTGGCCCAGCCAAGACGCCCAGGGCCTTGGTGGTGTCACTCTGGTAAATCACGAGACTCAGGGGGCTGGTCAGGGGACGTGGCAGTGTGTACGGCAGATGGCAGCTCACTGCCACAGACAGGGAGCCAGGGCTGGCCCGGGGCTCTGAGGTCCGTGGAAACCAGGCAGAGGGCAGGGGCTGGCGAAGCCAGGAGGGACTGAAGAGGCTCGGGAGACAGGCTCCCGCCATGCCTGGCAGCTGGGCAGAACTCAGAGCTGGCAGTGGAGACAGCGTGGGTGTGTGGTGCTGGGGGGCGGGGCTGGAAGAGCAATTGCACCCACAGATTAAAACCAGCTGCGCCTCTTTCGTCTAGCAAAGCAGCTTATGAACCCAGCGGCAGGACAAAGCACCTGGCCTGGGATGCGGACACCCAGGTGGGGTCACCTGTTCAGGTCCCTTGCTCAGCCACCCACTCGTCCCACATTCATGGAGCGGTCACCATCAGCAGGTGCCAGTGACATAGCAATGAACCAGAACTCGGTGCTCCTGTCCCCAGGCCGCGACTGGCCATGGTTGTGCTCTTCACTGGGAACAGCAGAGGCTGCTGAGGAGCTGTCACTGTGGCTCGGCACAGACACGCGTGTCGCGGTCACCGTGCCACCCTATCGGGACAGTGGGTGGGGCGTGGGGAGGCGAAGGGATTCGGATGTGGGATTCACAACCTCACAGGTGACGAGGAAGCGGACTCTGGCTCTGTCCCCTCCACCTCCACCATGGGCGGAGGACAGGGAGAAGGCGGCTCTGCAATCAGGAGGTGGCCTCAGACCTGCCCTGATCTCCATTTCCAGCTCCCAGACCCGAGCAAGACAACCGCCTGTTGCTGAAGCTACGATCTATGGTCTTCCTGTCCCGTCAGACATTCTCGGGCGTTGTTCAAAGAGAAACACAAGCCTGGCGTAGTGGCCTCTGCTCTCAGCGCTCCAGAAGGCTGAAGCAGGAGGACTGAAAGTTCAAGCCCAAAATCCTATCTCACAATAAAAAATAAAAAAACTTAAAAAGGGCAAGGAATGTAGCTCAGTGAGCAGGGCCTGTGTTCAGGCAAAAATAAGAAGAGGAAGATGAAACACAGGTGCTGACCCACGCGAATCACTGGGTAAGACCGGCAAGCCACCGTCTCACACAGAGAACGCGCTCGTGTCCGGAAAGAAAACCGCAGAAGACGTGCTCCGTGAGCAGTGACCACTGCGGTGACTCTGGGCTTCTCGGTCAGAGGTGACATGGGACACGTGTCATTAATGCCACTGCCGTGGAGGGGGGCACACACCTCCCGCAGGGACACGGGAGTGAGTCCATACCTGCTCACACCCGAATCCTAGTGGGGAGCTGTAGGCTGCGGGGGCCCCGGGGTGGCTGAGAAGGCTTGGGGAGGACCCTGCTGGCTAAGGACGCAGCCTGGGGACGGAAACCTGGCACTATCACTTGTGCCCCACCCTGTCTCTGTGACTCAGTTTCCCCCCTGCATAATACTGTCTCCCAGCGCTCCTGCTGAGAAGAGAAGGCGGGTTCCTGCAAAGGAACCTGGAATCTGGCTCCTTCCTCTCCCTCCCCGCCTCCCCTCATCTCTGCTTTATTATTATTTATTTAAAGGCTGCCCTTGAACTCACTGTGCAGCCCAGGCTGGCCTTGAACTTGGGGCGAACTCTTGGCCTCCCAAGTGCTGGAATGATAGGCGTGGGACTATCTCTACTATTTCTTTATAAAAGTTAGATTTTAGTGGTACATTTCAGATACACATAACCAACACATTCGTCATAGGGAGTTCGGGCCTGTTCATGCTGTCATTGTTTTCCTTCCCCCACCCCTACCCTCCCTTCAATCCATCTGCCCTAATGCAGACTCCCCTGCAGTATGCACTTAAACAACCCAACCCCGGAGCCTCCTATGTGACACAGACACGGCAGGTACGGCCCAGGACAGCCTGGCCTCTTACCGCTCCGAATTTGCCGGCATGGTGGGGTCGATGGAGACCATGGCGTCGTCCGTGGTCAGCAGGGAGATGGTCGTGTTCCTGAAAGACACTCACATCAGCAAGTCCCCAGTCTGCACGGTGGCCCTGGGCTCACTGAAAGAACCAGGGCACAGGGGCTGGGGACCCTGACCCTCCACCTGCAAATACGGCCCCCGTTCGCTGGTGTCTTCTAAGGCTGCAGTTAACACGGGAACTGGAACGGATGTAACTGATGGAGTTGGAAGATTTGCCGAAACCAAGGTACAACACAGCACAGCGCTGAGACGGATCTGCCGTGCGCCTTCAACCCCGGGCCCTCGGGGCGTCCTCTAAACCTGTACAAGCGACTCCCACAGGGCAGCCGGAAGCGGTGAGCTATGCCTTGGCCAAGGTGCGACCACAGCTGTGACGTTTTAAAACCCGTGCAGTGGAGGTGAAACCTGGACCCCAGAGGCTGCTATAAGCAATAATCTGTGTGTTTTTGGAGGCACCTTGCCTTAAGTAGGACACCCCAAACTGCAGGGCATTTATGCTGCCATTCACTGTGATCCAGGTGCGCGGCTTCCTCCGAGCCCCCCTTTCTTTCTTATCTGCCTGGGAATCAACTTTGACCCTGAGCCTCAGCTTTGAGCTGATCTACGCTACGCCTGCCCACTCCTTAGGGCTGCAAAATCAGAGCACGGAAACGGACAGAAGCCCTTCTCCAAAATGCTCCAGGCTGGAGGTGTCTCAGAGCGGGGACGCGGCATGAGCAGCCCTGGCGAGGGGCCTGAGCTCACACAGGAACCTCGCCTCTTCACAGCGGTGTAGGGCACCTTGGGTAGACTGCACCCCGAGCCATCAGAACAGTGTCCACGATGCTCAAATCTGGGGGACCTCTGGATTTCAGCCTTTGGGAGGAGGGACACGCAGCCCGTCTGGGAGAATTCTCAGGTTCGTATAAAGCTGGTTGAGCAGGTGAGCTCCTCTGGGAGACAGGTGCCCGGTCCCTGTGCCTCCCGTCTGGGTCTTGGGCCACAGTTTGGCTGGTAACAACCCACGAGATAAAGAGGGGACCAAATCCAGACAGCCGGCTTCCTTCCTCCAGAGCTAACGCACTGAGGAGAGGAAAGCCCGACTCGGTTTCCTCGCAGGGCTTGACCCCTGGACTGCAAAGCCCAGGGCCCCACGCCTCGCCCTCAACCCTGCGCCCCCCGCCCGGGTGCCCCCGAGGGCCTGCTGGCAGCACTCACCGCGGCAGGCCCGTGGCGATGCAGAACAGGTCCATGATGTCACTGGAGTTGCAGTACTTGCTGAAAACCACCTACAAAACAGAGAAGCCACAGGCAGGGAGGCAGCCAAGGGCAACTGTTTCCATGGCGACGTCAGACTCCACGTGCGACTCTCCCGCTAGGACTGGAAGGTTCAGTTCACAAAGCAAAAGCATGTCACGTGCACATCTTTTCACTGCGTTTTGTTCTCTGTTCGGTGACAAACATTAGGAAAAACAAAGGGCTCACGCATGTCTGCACACCTGTGGGTGACCCTGGTCACAGGTGACACAAAATTCCCAATGGACAAGGCTGGGCAGTGTTCCATTGCAGCCTCCAACTATCTCATGGGGCCGTTATGCAAAAAGGACTTTAAGGTGGGTGACTTAAAAACAAAAAAGATCGGCTTTGAATTTGGGGACTGAAGTTGAATGATTCTGTCAGAAGGATCAAAGCCATCATAAAACAGCTGGGGACCGTTTGTGTCAGAGTGTCACACTGCGTCCTGACCAGCATGGCTGGGAGGGCAGAGAAACCTGGGTTCACATGGGTGTCTCTGGCTCAAGAAGTCCGGGCTGGGAGGGCGGAGGGTCCCCCGTGCCACCAGACCCCCAGCCACGGTTTCATCCCTTGAGTCCACTCACCCTTGGTCAACCCGGGTCTGGAAGCCTTAAGTGGAAAACCCCAGAAAGAAACAGTTTGTAAGTTCAAAATTGTAAGTGGTGACATCTCAGGTCCCCTGGCTTCGTGAGTCGGTCCTTCATCCAGGGCACGCTGGCGGCTGCTGGTGCCCACCCAAGAGCCACCAGCAGCCGCCTGGCGATCAGAGCAGCGCGGGACTCCCATTTAGACCACCTTGTCCCCGAGGTGCGCAGGGCAGGGGTGGTTCCCATCAGAGCCCCTCGTTCCTCACGAGAGCCGTCTCCAGTGCCCAGTGCCCTCTGCAACCCCCTCTGCCATGCGGCAAGGCTGCGCGGCTGTCCCTGCGGCCATGGCACAGGGTTTGAAAGCCGTGATCAGTCTGTGCCCTCATTCATTCACAGAGGGGACAACGGGGAACCCCACCCCACGAGCTCAGCCCTTCCGCGCCTTGCCCACTTCCTGCGTGCTGCTGGGCCAGCAAGGGGGACACAGGAGCCTTCGGGTCACACCCTTCGTGCCTCGGCCCTGGCCCTGACGCTGGCTGCGTCACTCTGTCCCAAGGTCGCTGTCCCAGCGTGGCCCTGGCATGCCTGGACTGCTGCAGTGGCCCCCTTCCTGGTCCACTCTGGTCTCCCCACCCCTGTCCATCTTTGCCTCTTTGTTGGCTCCCTATACCCGCAGAGGGTGGACACTGCCTCGTGGGCACCTGAGGTCCTCGGCTTTGTCCCCGTCCCAGACTGAGGCTTGGTCCCGTGGGTGCCCCCCCTCGTCCCTGCCACCCACTCACCCCTCCCTCATCTGCGGCCACCCCCGCGCGGCCTTTAAGCCACAGCCCAGGCTGCAGCGCACCCGGCTGAGGGTCTGGGGCGAGGCCCGGAGCCCCGAGGTGGGGTGGGCTCTGATTTCCACTTGGCCCGCTGAGCGGCTCCTGTGGGGTGCGGGTTTCCTCGGCTGAGAGGTGCAGGTAGCGAAGGAGAGGAGAGGCAGGCCCCTGGGAGAACTCTGCCGAAGGAAGGGACGGGCCCCCGAAAGTGTGCGCCTGGCTGGAGAAGTGCTGATTCTGCACCCCAGCTCAGGGTCCCCGCGCAGGGCCTGGGCAGACCCTAAGAATCTGCATGTTACTGCTTTAGCTTCCCTGGGTGAGAAGCAGCAGCTCAGCCGTGGGTTCCCATGGGTCTCTCCATGCTGAGAGGGGGCCTTGTTTGGCCTCAGCCACCAGCTCCTTTTTAAAGGACCCCAGCACATGCACAGAGGGCGCCACAAAGGCAGGGGCTGTCCCAGCCCTTGAGCCACACAGGCCAAGTGTGGAGTCCCACGCAGAGACCCATGCCCACAGTGGACCTCCTGGGTACCTGCGGGAAGTGGGGACTGCAGCGCCTCAAGAGGTGAAGGGACGGAGCACGCCTTGTCTGTGTGACCTCACCAGGAGGGAGGTGACGGTGGCCGGGCACCAGCACACGGCCTGGGGCTGTCCTGCCGTAGCAGTAGGGGCTGAGCTGCCTAGTGGGGGATCCCCAACTCTGCTGTGAGCCTCAGTGACTCCAGGCAAGCTCAGCAGCATCTTTGGGCCTCAACTTTATGTTCTGTAAAATGGGCCCGGACGAGGGACAGCTGGTATTTCCGGGCCTCTGTCAGCTCTGACACTGGCTGAGGGTTCTGGCTCAGGGGCCAGGTCAGAGTGCTACAGAAAAGGCCTGCACCCCAAGCCATCTGTCCCTCAAGAAACAAGCCCTGGACAGCTCCTGACACCCTGTCCCCTGACTAGTGGGTTGCTCAGGATTTCTACACTTCCTGCTGAGAAACAGAAGCATAGGGGTACAGTGACCCCAGCACCGCAAGTCATCTCAGAGCACCCAGCGGGTGACACGGGACCCCCGCTGCTCTCCCCAGCCTGGCTGACCAGGGGCTGTGAGGGAGCCCCTGCTCCTTCTTCTGGAGACCCCTGCAGCCCTCAGCACTCGGGTACACTTGCTGCAAACTAAAATGAAACATTTAAAAACGCTCTCTGGTTTTCACGGGCAGCTCTTCCCTTCCCCTCCTCCAGGAGCGAGCAGAATGGTCTTCTGCTTTCCATAGCAATGGGGTTATCTGCAAGGGTTCTGTGCGAACCTGCCCTCCACTGCACAGGGGGAGACCTGGCGCCTCCTGTTGGGGGCCCACCGGAGCACTGAGTCCCCGGGTGGCTTTGGACAGCTCACCTGCTTGGTGGACAGACCTCCTGCATCCTAGAGCTGCGCTGGCTCTGCAGGGTCAAACTCAGAGTGCGGTGGGGACCCTGACCTGGTTCTCGGGGACCCAGCATCCACACGGGAAGCAAGGCCCCACTTTTTGGAAAGCTAGAAGCCTTGGATACTCTGCAGGCCTTGAGAAGACAGGAGCCTGCCCAAATTTATAAACACTACAGGGAAAATCTGGAGGAGAAAGGGGTGTATGTGTGTGCGCGTGCGTGTGTGTTCGTGTGTGTGGTGTGTGTGTGTTTGGCTTGGCTTCCTAGCTTCAGGGTGGCAAATAATGAAGCTTTTAAAGGTCTAATTGTGCAATCTTCCAACAAAGCAAACCCAGAAGTTCCCATGGTACCCAGACCCCGGCACCGACACTGGCTGCCAAGCCACACACGGGAGAGGGCCTGCTCGGTGACCGAGAATCCTCTGTCTTTAAGGTTATTTTTGACAAAATGCAGGAAGGCTGAAGGAAATCTGGAGTAAGCAAGAAAGATCGGACTAAGCGTCTGCAACGGGACATAACTCTAGCTCTGCCGGTAAAGCCACTGTGATGTTCTCCTACTCCTCAGCCCCAGTGTGGATGAAATACACAGTGAAAGTTTAAAAAAATGATTACAGTGAAAGACTCAGTGTCATAAATCCCCCTGAAATCCTCCTCCACCCTGGGAACGCATTCCCTCGTCTCTGTCACTTTCTGAAGCAGCTCTGGAAGTCTTTCTGAGTGTCTTTATGAGGTGTGATCAAAACTACAGTGAGCACTGCTGCTGAGCGCCATCCCACAGAAAGGCATGCTGGGAGTGGTGGTGCGTGCCTGTAATCCCAGGACTGGGGAGGCTGAGACAGGAGGATCGCCATGAGTTCGAGGCCAGACTGAACTGCATAGTGAGTCCCTGTCTCAAATCAAACAGAACAAAACAAAACAAATTCAACAACCCAAAAAGGCAGCTTGTGGAAACATGACATGATGTCCTCATCCACCTTAGTCACCAGATCTGGCACTGTGAAACTTAGGGCTCTTCCCGAAAGTCAAAATGACCACGCAAGAGAAATGTTTTGAATCCATTCAGGACATTGAAGCAGCCAGGATAGTACAGCTTAAGACCCTCAGGAAAGAGGACTCCAGAGCTGCTGCAGAAAGTGGCCAGGACCGTGGGACGAGTGCGTTCAAAGCCAGAGGGAGGATTCTGAGATAGGCTCATGATAAAGTGTCTTTTACTGTAATAAACTTTAAAAAACTTAAACATGCCCTGTAGTTTCTGACCACACTGCACCTGCGTATGGTTCTCTGATTTCTCCTTGAACTGGCTGGCATCTTACCAGTTCCCTCGTTGATAAAGAGGGCAGAAAGCTCTCTGCCGTGTGGCTGCCTTATATCTGCGAGTCTCTGCTGCACCAGCAGCCGTCACCATCAGCCCTCAGCAGGACCAGACCGGAAGAGGCTGCATGCAAGGTCCTGAACCCTGGACGGGCCTGGGTTACTGACGGAGAGAACCAGCCCGGCTGCAGCTTGGGGGCACAGAGGATCCAGGCGGCCCTGTCGGGAGGGTACAGGGCCATCTTCACGTGGAATAATTTTGCATTTTCTTTCTCTTTTACCCAGACACAGAGAGCATCCCCCACACTTGCTAGGGGTGACTGCACACACTTGAAATCCCAGCACCCAGGGGACTGAGGCAAGAGGATCACTATGAGTTCAAGGCCAGACTGGACTGCAAAGTAAATCTGTCTCGAAAAACAAGTAAAACAAAACAAACAGAATGAAATGGAAGTTAAGCCTGAGATGTGGAGGTGGTCAGATTCGCGGAAGAGGAAAGGTTTTATGTCATCACTCAGCCTGGACCCGGAGCCACAAGCCGGCAGACCACCCCGAAGCCACTCACGCAGCTTGCCTGGCAGCATCTCGAGATTATAACACAGCCAGACGCACGAACGAGAAGACAGTGCTGCCCCGTGGCTTGGTATCTGCCCCTCTCTGTACGGGTAGAGACCGTGTGTGTTGGGCCACTCTGTCTGGAAGTCCTCATGCCACCCACAGCAGAGGCACTGGTCCTCGCTGGGTGTCACACACACGATGCATGCCATCTGAGGGCAGTGACACAAGGACACTGGGGTACGCCCAGATGTCTGAGCTCCTGCCAACCCAGTGATCAGGACTGCATCCCAGTGCCAGGCCACCAGTTGTACATCCTTGACCCTGTGCCCCACCCCCATGCCTGCTGGTGACTGACTTTCAAACCAGCTTCCTCCTAGCAGCAGTGTTAGGAACAGAGCAGTGCATTTGGAATTGCATTTCTGTCCTTCGCCATCACTCCTGTGTCCCGGTTTCTCCTGCATTTGGTGGCTAAGACCATAACCAGGGTAAACTCCATGGTGAGCACCAAACACAGGCTGATGTGACTCAAAAGAATTACTTGAAACACAACACAGCTGACTGCATCGGTCAGCTTTCCCGTGGCTGTGACAATAACACTCACCATACACGATTTAAAGAGGAGGTTAATCCGGTTGACGGTTTTGGAGGGTTCGGTCCCTGGTTGGCCGGCTGCGTGCCAGGAGCATCACGACAGACAGGCCTGGCAAAGCAGAGCTGCTCAGGGCATGGTGGCTGGGGAGAGCACCAGCCAGGGAGGGACACAGCTCTGAATGCCTCATGACCACCTCCCCCCCAGGCCCCATCTCAGCAGCACACTCCGCTGTGAAGTCCCTGGATAAAGCCCCTGAGTAGTTAGCACCCCGCGACCCAGGCACCACCTCTACAGGAGCCTCCTAATCCGGCCACACTGACAAGCAAGATTGACTCACACGTACCTAGACTCAGCCCGGTGCCACGGCTGCTGCCCACTGATCTCACAGACTCTGCTGGCTCTGGCACAAGGCGACGCAGACACAGGTCTCTAGTGGTCTCTGAATTGCCAGATGCCCCCGGAAGGACCCTGTGCCACACTTTATTCCCAGCAGCTTTATCTTGGTAGGAATCCCAGTGGACAACTGGGGAACTTTGGGACCCAGGGCAATGAATGAGCCTCTCTGCTGTAGCCCCTGCTCCTCAGGGCAGGCTGCCCTTGACCTCAGAAAATCGGGAGCAGCCCCCGAAAGATGACAGAGGAGGAGGAGGAGGAGGAGGGCTGCTGCAGCTGGGCCTCAGGTGTGAAGGGACTTTCTGGCCCGGCCCAGGGTCTCTGGGGCCTGGGTGGCCCTGGTCAAGTTTGCAAGAGGGCACAGGGGACCCAGAGCTCGGGTCAGACTGTCCCCGGCCCGGTCAGCAGGATGGTGGTCAGGGCTGGGAGGGAGAGGGAACAGCATCAGAGGGCAGGCTGCTGGCCAGAGGCCCCGGGGTCCTTAGGTATCCCCACGAGGGTCCTCAGGATGGTCCCCACTGAGCCCCTCCCCCACACCATACCCCCAGCACCGGCCCTGGGAAGCTCCGGCGAGTGACTCGCAAACACCTGACTATGAGTGAAGAAGGAATGGGCGAGAGCCAGGGCAGAGGTGAGAGGGACTGCTGCACATGACCAGGAGGCCAGGGACAGGGATGGGACACAGCAGATGCTAAAGCATCCCGGTTAAATGCTGAGCACTTGTTCCTGAAGCCCCGGTGCGAACCCCGCGCTATGGGAGTTCCAGGCTGTCCTGGGGGCTGGGGTCCCCAGAGGCTGGAGGAGGGAGGGACTGCAGCCTGGCCGAGCACTCGATGTGGGGGGCTGGGGCTTCACGGTCTTCTTGGAAAACCAAGGCAGGAAGGAAAGGCTTCCCCGTTCCTGGGAGAGGCCTCCCGCCAGCCTCCCCCTGCAAATGCACTGCGACTTCTGAGCCAACCGCAGCCAGGGCCCAGGAGCACACGGTGACAGAGGGCAGGGAGCGACAGCAGTGCTCGGGGCTGACCGTCCTCCTGCTCTGGGCTCTGAGGTCAGCAGTGACGCTGGCTTTCCTGGGGCCTGACAGGTGCAGGCTGAAGCCCGAGGCACCGCCGTCCTGGAACCCAGGGGGCTCCTCCAGTCTGGCCTCCTGTCCAGCTGCAGGTCCCCCAGGTGGGGAGCCAGCTGGATGGCGGGTGACAGGCCTGGTTTTGAAAAGGAAACTGGCACCAGGAATGAGGCCATGGGCAGTGCTTCCCCGGCCACCCACATTCTTGGCGCCCCCAACTCTGACTGCCTGCCTCCTCCACGCAGGCCCAGCGCCTCCACCTCCGCCTGTCCTTGGTGGTCCTGGCTGCCGCTTCCATCCACACCCGGATGCAGAGCTGGGTCTTGCTCTGGGGGATTCTGCCTGCACTTTGGGTGCCCTGTGGGTCTCTGCCCTAGCTCAGTTCTGAAATTCGGTGTGTTTGTTTAAAGATATTTGCCTCTTACTTACACCGCTAAAGGTCACGTAAGAATCCACACCCTGGCTTCCACTTCTAAGGGGCCGACTGGGGGTCTGCAGCAAGGGCGGACCCCAGGTGGGCACAGGAGGACGCGGGGAGTCGTGCCCCTGGATTTGGGCTTTTGGGATCAAATGACCTCTCGCCTTCTCCACCCCACTGCCCCCAGCCATCACAGGTTGGATTCAGCACAAGAGCGGCTGGCAGTGGAGATGATGCCCTCTTACGAACGGATGGACGGACAATCGGGGTCCTGCGTGGACCACAGTGCCGGGGCCCTTGCCCTCCGTGCTGCAGTGAGCTTCCTGTGAACCCACTTGGGCCACCCGGATCCCGGCTGGGTCTCCATGCCTACCCGAGGCCCCCCTTGCCGCTGTGGTGAGCATTTCCTGACGGCCTGTGGGGTGCTGGTTTGGACTGGCACAGGGCCCTGACCACCGGGAACCACCAGGGCATTTGCGGTTCTGCGTTACGCAGCGCTCCAAGTCCTGGACAAACACCGAGACCAAACGGCAATTAAGGTTTGGGCTGAGTCCGGAACCAAACCCAGCCAGCCCAGCCCCAGCGGGGCCCCAGAGCAGCCAGGCTGCGGCTTCCCTCGGCGGGGCCAGCTGTGCTCTCTCCCGGGAGACCGTCCCACGGGCCGGGAGGACCAGGGTGACACTAATTTCCTGTGAAAACCACTGCGAACATCTGCGCTACCTTTCGAAATCCTTAAAGACGCGTCTGTGTCGGGAAGTCACGCTCAGGGCTGATGGCTGTGAAACACACGGTTACGTTCACTGTCTGCTGCTACTGACACCCCGCTGTGAATTTTTTTGATTTTATCCAATTGCCTTAGCAAGAATTTTCACGGCGCGTCTTTGAACTTTGAGTAATGAATCGCTGGCAGCGTTCTACCTGTTACAGTCCGATGCCTCTCTGCGCGTGAAGACGAGAGCCCGGCATGTGGGGAGCACGGTGCTGAGCCCCATGTGGGTGGTGGAGGAAGGCTGGGCTCTGTCCCTGTGGGGGGCGGGGCACCTCGTCCCCTCCTGCATTGTGCTGACCGGTGCTGGCCCTGGAGGCTGGAGAGTTTCACGCAGTCCCGGGGCAATGGTGCAGCTGGGCACCAGTGTGAGACAGTTCTGCTGGCTCCTGAGCAGGCACGACGATCCAACACGCACCGAAACTCGCCAGCCCAACCAAACGAAGCTCATCCCCAGCTCACAAACAGCCACGCTGGCCTCTGAGACGTGGCAGGCGGGTGCCAGGAAATGACACGGGCAGTCGGGAAATGGGGGGGGGGCTCCAGCAGCCCTCTGCGGTGGGTCATCAGACACGCTGCCATCTCCACACCCCAGTGGCATGAGACATGGGAACGGCATCAACTGGTCACCTATGTGGCCACCTGAGTGGACAGACCTCGAGGGAATGGTGCCGGGAAGAGCCAATCCCAAGAGGTGACATGATTGTTTTTTGTTTTTTTGAGACAGCGTCTCGCTAGGTAACACAGGCTGGCCTTGAACTCAAGGTGATCCTCCTGCCTCAGCCTTCTGGGTGCTGAGATCACAGGAGCATGCCCCAGTACCCAGTTTACCTGTAATGATCTTGATGTGACAGAACCCTGGAGATGAACCAGAGATTAATGGGAGCTGGGAGCAGTGGGGTGGGGGTGTGGCTAGAGAGGGGTCCCGGGGGATGTCATGCTTTAGTGACTATGGTGGCCAGAGGAACCAGTGCAGGCAGTGACACCTGCAGAGGCAGACGAGGATGAGGACGACGGGGTGTGGGCAGCAGTGTGGCAACACGGGTGCTGCTGGCCCCTACCCCCCATTCCAGGAATCGCTCTTGGGAAGCGTCGGTAGTGAACAGACCGATGAGGGCATTTGTCAGGTGCCAGGCCCCATCTGCCACTGCCAGTGACTCAGGCCGGCTGATCTTCATTCAGGCAGCCCCTGGCTCAGGCCCGGACACCGCACAAGCAAAGATGCGGGAGGGGTGGCCCCAGGTGTCGTTTACCATAGAGGAGCGGCGAGACGCCACGCAGCTCCAGACGGCGCTGGGGCTCCGTGACAAACACCAGCGAGGCCCTATGGCCACACGTTTGACGATGACTCAGTGACACCCTGGAAAACACTACTGGTGGAAGGCGGGGTGACAGTGCTCAGGACACAAGGCCGTGTGAGGAGAGCCACGCGCGTGTGCGTGGGCACACACTCAGCCGCACAGCCTTGCACGAGGGACGTGGGCCAGCCGGGCCTCACGGCAGCCTGGCTTCCCTCTGGGTGGCAGGATAATGGATCCTTCTCTTTCCTTCTCGATAGTTTTCAAATTTTCCACAACAAATATTTCCCTTCCATAAGCCAGGACGACGCCTCCCAGCTCCGGAAGCTGCTCAGGAGCCGGGTGCTGCAGTTCCACAGAACCCCCAGGGAGGAAAGAAGCCTTTGCCATTTTTATTCAGAAAGAATGCTCCTTGGCTCTCTGCCAAGTACATAAGAAAACTAGACGACAGTACCCAGAGGGTGGAAGTGGATTGAAATAGCGTGCGGCGGGGGTGGGCTGCCACGGAGGCGCAGAGGGGAGAAAAATCCACGGAAAGAGAGGTGCAGGGGTCCCCCAGGAGGCCGAGCACTGGGCATAGAGCACGTTAGCCAGACCTGGGGTGTCTGACCCCCAGCCGCCCTTTGTCCTGTGTCCTCAGAGCCAGGCATGCTCAGCTTCTGCAGGAATGAGGCACGGGAGGCTCCGAGCGGCTGCAGAGCCGGAGGGGGGTTCCTGGTGGGCCTGCACAGCCCTCCTGCACGTGGTCCCCCCGGGAGAACCAAACATCAGGTCACCTCCCGGGCCGGTCCCGGCCTTCTCGCTGCCTGGGCACCCAGCTCTAACCGGTCTGCAGAAGGAGCCAGCAGGCAGGGCCTCCCCAGGCTGACTTGGGGTCACAACACACCAAAGCACTTGTCACTCAGAACCCCCAATTTGAAATGCAGAATTAATGCAAGTTCTCCCTTTTACCCATTAATTCTCTGCTGGGTGCTATGAATGCAAATTTATGAAACAAGCAAACATTAACACACATGTTGCTTAACTGTTTATATGTGCTTCATATATTAAGATTTTATGTACAATCTTGTGAGAGAAAACAAGCCAGTTGTTAAAATCACACAAACTTGGCGGTAAATTTTTCCACTAGCAGGACAGAGGAGGCTGGTGGCCTTGCAGCAAGGGATTGTCGGCACTGAAGTGACCTCTGAGGGGGAACTGGGTGACCTCTCGGCTCTGTTCCAGGCCCAGGGCTGTCTCCCAGCTCCAGAATCACCCTGGTCAGGCACTGGAGTTGTGCACTGCTCCACGATCCCACTGGGTGTGGTTAAGAGGAAACAGCGACCTCAGCTCGGTTCCGGCCCCTGCTCTGCCAGGCTCGACCCAGGGGAGAGCCTCAGCCTTTCTAAGACTTGGACTCTTTATCTGTGAACTGGACCCGACTTCACCCTGGGAACACAGAAGTGCCCGGCCGAGTGACAGCTGTGACTGCCGGAGGAGGTCCCCAAATTCCCCCTTTCACAGGCCACTCCTGCAAACATGGGAGCCGGCTTTTGCGGGATGTTTGTGTAATTCCAGAACAAAAGGTTCCTGCAGTTTGGGGACACTGTCCAGAGGGGCTCCGCCCACTTTTCTTTATTTTTCTTCAGTTTTTGAGACGGGGTTGGGGGGTGGCTTGCAATGTAGCCCGAGCTGGCCTCATGGCAGCCCTCCTGCCTCAGCCTCCCCAGTGCCGGGATCACACGTGTACGCTCCGCCTCCTGACCTCCTGTGTGGATTTCCAGCTACACTCAGCCAGACCCAAGCCAGAACTCCCGCAGATCGAGTGTGGGTGAGGTGGCACAATCAGTCAGCAGGGTTACACTTAAATCGCATGACCACAATGCCCAGGTCTGAGTCCTTTGGGCCACAGGCCGGGACCAAACTCCGAGCCTGCCCTCCAGGCCTGGTGCCATCCCCCTCCCCGCAGAGAGCGGCAGGGCCAGGCTTCCTCCGCCCCACCAGGAGGCAGAGCCTGCATTTCCATGCCAGTTCTCAAGGAACCCGTGTTCCTGACTGTGCTCCCCTCCCCCTCCCAGGAAAAGAAATCACGCCAGATTCTCCCCCCTGTCCTAGACTGTGATTCATCTTTGATAGCTTTTATGAGTTATTAGGCTTTTATATAAGCTTCCATGCCTTCTGCTGGGCTCTGTCCACCCCCAGAGCAGCCAGAGGCCCTGGGCCTTGCGCTGTGGGCCTGCCCTCAGGAGCAGCCAGGCCTGCAGTGGAGGACTCCAAGTTTTTCAGCTTTAGAGAGGTTCAGGGAGATTTTTCTTGGGGCACAAGCCTGTCATCCGAGCACTTGGGAGGCTGAGGCAGGAGGGTCACCCTGATTTTGAGGCCAGCCTGGGCTACACAGTGAGACCCTGTCTCAGACCCATGACCAAAAGAAAATGCTGCAGCCCTCTGTCCGGGCAGCCAGCCGTCCTCTGGCTCTATGCGCCCTCCCACCCACTCCCACCTAGCTGCAGTCACCTCTGCTTTTAAATCACGTACAGGCGTGAAAATGTCCTTCCTGTTCGGTCTCTGGTTCTCAGGACACTCGGCAGTCAGGTCCCATTCAGCGTGGGTCACCGCGAACCACCCGGCAATCAGGCTTTTTTGTTTGCTAAAACAAAATCTGCGTGAGGTTTCATTTCCCTTTCCAACGCCGAAGAAAATTCTCTGCTCATTGCAATTGCAAAAGAATACAACATAGTAACAGAAATTTCCATCTGTCACTCTCTGCCAGGCCCATCGCAGGAGTCATCTTACAAATAACCAAGGAAAAAAACACCGGTGGTCTCTAGGGAACGCTCGGCCACCTGCAGGACAGCAGAGGCGAGTGGCACTCTCGGTCACCAGCGTCCCTCGCCCCCGCCCCGCCCTTGCACCCGGACCTCTGTGTCAGTGGGGGTCTCTCCCCAAACAGAACTCTCTCGTGAGCAGTTCACTGAAAGGAAACCAGGCCGGGCACACCTGTGATCCCAGCACTCGGGGAGGCTGAGACAGGCAGATTGCTGTGCGTTTGAAGCTGGCCTGAACTACATAGCAAGACCCCGTCTCAAAAAGCCAAAACCAAAAAAAAAGGAAAAATAAAAGAAAGAAACCTGCTTCTGAGGTGATCAAACACATCTAAGTTCAACGATCCAAGAGAAAACACGCTCTTCAGTAAGGAGCAGAGAGCAAAGTGGGTCACAGAGACGGCACGGGCAGTGTGTGGGCCCTTCTTTGCCCCTTCCTGCCCGAGCCATGGTATCTCTGACCCTGGAGACACCGTTGCCGGGGAAATTGGCCCTCCCAGCCGGCAGGTACAGGGCAGGGGGCAGGCGTGGAGCTGAGCGAGCTCTCCCTGCGCACAGCAAGGCGATAGGAGGGGGCAGTGGGGGGAGGCATCTCGAGTGTCCAGCACAGGGCTAACGGCAGGGCCGAGGCAGCTGTGACCCCTGCCACAGGGTGGCACAGACCATGGCAGGCGGGGACCGACGGTGGTGGAGCACTCCCCCAGACCTGGCCGGTCACCTTCCCTTGCTGTCACCTGCACCTGGGTGACCAACTCAGGAGAGGGAGGGTTACGGGCTGGCACTCTGTGACCCGTGCCCTGGGCCCGAAGGCCAGCACCCTGGGGAGCAGGACAGCTCGGCTCCAGGCGGGTCAGGAAAGGAAGGGGCTGGGGTCCCACTGTAAGGACGGACCCTGGGCTTTGGTTGTCTTCACCCCCATGTTTGAGGCCAGTCTCTGCCGTGATGAATAACAGGTCACGGGGATTCAAATCGCAGAGCGAGTGGCCAAAGGAGGAGCAGGGTGCTGGACCAGAGCTCGTACAGCGCCTGGCTGGCCGCTCCCGGGTTCACAGGCCCGCTGCTCCTGGGGTTCCCCCGGGGTGGTGAGCGGCCTCACAAGGTGTGGCACCCCTGTGACTGTGCCCACCCCAGCCTGGCCCGAACCCAAACCCTCTGAGTCCTGTGCACCCCAGGGCAGCACGGAGAGGGGGCGAGACGATGAGGCCCCTGTCTGGAGACCTGTGTGCCCCCCTCTCCCACTGCAGACCAGGGCGTGTGGGCCCCTCCGTGGGTGCCGGGCCAGGAAGCTCCCCGAGAGGCCCCCTGGTAGAAGCTCCGTCCCCTGCCCAGCCACAGCACCCTTAGGAGGTGAGGTGCAGTGGGGGAGCTGGGCCCTGTCTCCCCCCCCCCCACTTCTTGGCCACAAGGGGTGCAGCTTTGCCATGCAGTTCTGCTTTGACTCAGACCCAAGGCAACGGGGCCTCGCGGCTGGGCACCGAACGTCGGAAAAGCAGGAGCCAAAATAACCCTTTCGCCCGCACACCCGACCGCCCCAGGTGATCTGTGACAGCTGTGGGAAGGCGACTCCCAGGAAGCAGACAGCAGGGACTGGGACTCGATTGCCATTTCCGGTGGGAACCAGATGGAAGGTCCCCAGAACTCAGCAGGGGAGCCCTGGGGCAGAGGCAAGGGTCCTGCATGTCCCCGTGGGGCTGTGCTGGTGTGCATGATGCCTGGAGCCATGTGGGCTGTGGACCCCACGCAGGACACCCCCTGGAGAAAACCCTAAGCCTGGAACTTCTTTGGGCAGAGCCAGCATCCCAGCCCACCTCCGTGGTGGGCGCGGTGGCCCAGGGCAGGTCCCCCGTGTTGCCAGGACGGGGCGAGGGAGAGGGGAAGGCAGACACAGGCTGGGGTGGGCGCATGTACATTCGTTCAGGCGGTTTCCACGTCACCCAGAATCCCCGATTAAGACGCTGTGCCCCTCCCCCGGCGGCCGGGCTTGAGGCCGCCAGGTGTCTGTGGGGACCACTCGCCTCTCCTTTCGCAGCACCCCAGGCAACGCCACTCTCCCCTGAGGGTCTTAACTGATAGACTCAGCCTGCTAGGGATTTTGGGGACCCTCCCAACAATCTTCTTGCTAAGCACCAAGGGCCACAAGGAGAGGATGCCACCCGTGAGCCCAGAAGGGTGACCTTGGTGGGATGAGCCCCGTGACACCAAGCGCCCAGTGGAAATCTGCACCCTTGGGGTCCACATGGGAAGAAGCAACCGCAGGTCACCGCAGGGGCCGGCCAGCTGCTGGCACGCGATGCGCCTGGAGCCCTGTTTCTGGGGACTGCTCCTCGGCTGCAGGAGGCCCCGAGAGCCAGACCACCCTGCAGGGGGCAGCATGGGGGCCGAGTGCAGCAGGTGCCCGAGTTTCCCGCCGATGCGGTGACAAATCACAGCAGACTGGGTGGCAGGAACCAGAAGAGACCCTGGGTCTGGACACCCTAGGGGTGTCCTTCCTGCTCCCCCGCTGCTAGCGGAGGCTGACACCCCCTGGCCGACAGATGCACCCCACACCTCTGCCTCAGTGCCTGACTCTGTGGCCCTCAACGTCCCTCTCCCCAGGAGAGGTCCTGTGGGACCAAAGCTTCCCTGAGCCCAGGTGGCCATTGCCCACAAAGACACTCGGTCCCGGAGGCCACACTCACAGGTGCAGGGCCAGGATGCAGAGGCAACGTGGGCGTGGGGAGTGGGGAGGAGGCGCAGGTACCGGGAGAAGGGGTGCTGGGCTCTGGGCATAGACGGCAGACAGGAGGGGGCGGCGGAGGATCCTTGGCAGGAAACAGGGAGCCAGACCCTGCTCCTCCCCTCCCTCCTCACGCTGTCACTGCCTCAACACGTCTCGAGGAAGCCAGCAGGCCATCCTGGTGCCTGTCACTGGCTCGCGCTGGCTCCCACAGCTCTAGGCCTGCACGGGGGCTCAGCCACCTCCTGCCGCCCCGCTGCCTGTCCAGGTGGCTTCCCATGCAGTACCGTGCATCTGAGGGTGACGTCACCCCACGCAAGGGCAGCACATCCCTGAGCCACGCTGTGACCACAGAACGCCGTGTCCACTGCCCGAGCACAGAGTCCCTCCTGCCCGATGTTTTTGGCCAATAGCGCCCAACTCACAGCACCTGGCTGGAACCACAGGCCTGCAGCAGCTCCTGGAAGCTGAGCCTGGCGCTGGGTGGCGAGCAGGGCCGCGGGCTCCTCGGGAGTTCCCAGAGCCACCAGAAGGGACATCACAGGTGCCGCTGGGGACAGAGGCTGAGTCAGGGCCCAGAATCCACGGCAGGGAGGTGGGGATGCAGCTCCAGTGCAGCAGCCAAGGACCCCTCAGTGCCGTCCGTGGCTTCAGAGACTGGCCCGGAAGGGGTGCTGGGCAGGAGAAAAAGGGGAGCTGCGGAACAAGGTGCTAGGGTCACCTCGCCAAGCTGGGTGGTGGATGAAACAGCAGGGCCATCACTGCACCCACAGCTGGCACAGGTCTGGGTGTCCCCGAGCTCGGCCCCAGCCCCCCGCTCACCCATGGAAGCCCATGGACACAGATGGCAGCTTGAGGCCTTGTCCCAGGGAGCAGGGGGCCTGCCTCAGCCTCTGTACCGCTGCCCACAGCAGCCCAGGCAACCCCAGCCCATGTCATGCTGACACTGTGTGTGTGCGCGCTGCATGTCCATGTGGTGTGTGTGCAGGGTGTCTAGTGTGTGGTGTAGTGTCTGCTGTGTGGTGTGTGTGTGGTGTGAGGTATGGGGTGTGCGTGTGAGGTGTGTGGTGTATAAAGTGTACAGTGTGTGGTGTGCAAGGTGAGCAGTGTGTGGTATATGAGATGTGTGTGCTGTGTGAGGTGAGTGTGTATATGTGATGTGAGACATGTGTAATGTGTTTATGTGAGTGTGTCGTGTGTGAGGTGTTTGTGGTGTGGTAGGTTATGAAGTGTAAAGCACACGTGAGGGGTGAGGGTGTGAGGTGCAGTGTGTGATGCGTGTGGTGTGTGGGGCTGTGCCGTAAAGTGTGTGTGTGTGGTGTGAAGTGTGAGGTCTGTGGTGTGGGAGGCATGTGTGCGGTGTGAAGTGTGAGGTCTGTGGTGTGGGAGGCGTGTGTGCAGTGTGAAGTGTGAGGTCTGTGGTGTGGAAGGCATGTGTGCAGTGTGAAGTG
>PVLA01016031.1:0-22423 GCA_004027455.1 Hydrochoerus hydrochaeris
CAGTCCTCACAAAGGGGTTATCTAGAGGGCCTCCAGCAACCCCCCTGGAGTCTCCACCCTCGACTCCATATTGAGCATTACATAAAAACATACACATGTGAACTACACAAATTACAATTATCAGTACAAAACATTTCAAGATCCCCGTGCCCAATTCCCACATGCAGTGTCCTTTTCCTGGAGAAGCGATTGTCACAAGACATGGATGGACTAGGACGTGGCATGGACAGAAAAGGGTGCCACAAAAGATGCTGCCCATTTTCACCCAGAAAGACTCTGACATTTGCCAATCCCAACTGTTAATCTGGGCTGGCTCAGTCCCCACTATTTTGGTAAGGCCCATTTCTGTGATTTGCTCTCTTTCACCTGTTAGATTCCCAGCTTATACTGAATATAGATGATCTCCTGCTCTGCTGTGTCTCTTTTGAATCCCTTAGATGGGATACTCTCTTACTCCTTCAACATTTAGCCATGAAGTGCTGCTATGGTTCTGAATCAGAAGTTCAATTCTCCTCCCCGTCTGTCACTTATCTGAGAATTATTCTACACAAACACATTCCAGATCTTGTCTAATTAATTTTACCAACTCTCATCCTTTGCACAACACAACAATTTCTCTCCCTCTCAGAGGAGTTCCCTCCCTCTCTGGATTCCTGACTTTGATCTTTGTCTTAGTTATTTTCTCTCATTGCTGACACAAAATACTCTTTGCCCAAAATGAAGGATGGAAAGATTTATGCAGCTCAGTTTATGAAGATTTCAGTCCATATTCAACTTCTCCAAGACAGGGTGGCATGAACCTGGGGCAACACTTCAAGATGGCAGAGGACAGAAAGTGCAGGAAGAGCACAAATCGGCTGGGAGACCAAGATTTTTTCATCCCTTATATTGTAAGCAGGGAACCACCCACTAGGCTGAGTGTCGCACTCACTCATTCTGCATTCCATCCAGCTTCTTTCACAAGATGAGGATGTTTACAAACTGAGGACCTCGGCCCCGCTATGAGTAGCAAAATATAAATTCCTAAACTTCCCAAGTTAACATAATGTATCAATCATTACACTGTCTCTTAGCAAACTCTTATATAATCATACAAAAAGGGACTCAGTGGAAACTTTTTATGTCATAAGAATTTTCATCATCTTTCTTTCCAACTCCCTCCCAAAATCTCTAAAAACATTTATATCCCTGGTTTGTTACACTGTAAACATTTCTATCTACCACATAGCCAAGTCCATAGTCCGGTGATCACTGATCAAGGTGACTTGATTAGTCAGTCTCTGTTGGCCAGGCTTCTCACAAGTGTTTGCAGCAGTGGTTTCTATTATGCTCATGCTATATTCACCACATAACCTGCAAGGTCTCATATCCTCATCACATCTGTCTCATCTTCTATCCACTCCTGGAATCTTAGTTTTATGCACTTTTCATAGAAATAATTACAGTAACTGTAGCTCTGTGTCCTGGCTTTGATTCTGCCTCTCCTCTCACCCATACTTCCTCCTTCTGAGATGCCAGATTCACATGTCTCTCTATCTCTTATCCACATAAAAATCATGCCCTTTTGTTCTATCTCAACTTTCCCCTTGTCTTGGGCTGCTCACACATGGTTTATTGATGCATGTTCTGTGAGGCTTCCCATACATTGTCAGCTAAGGCAGGATAGGTAGTTGTCTCACATGACTCTGTTATAGAAACAGCTGCTTTTCCCTCATGAACTACCTATAGACACAATGAGCAGACTGCTTTAACCTGTGACACTGTGCTGGCCAAAGGCTTACATGTTGACAATTACAGATTTCAATGTGCATTTCACATGCTGAAAAACCACACTGCCATTAGAGTAGAAAGATCATTTCTCACCTCTCAGGAATCCCTTGCATTAATACCCACCTTTGGGCAGCTCATCTAACAACACAGGTGGCTGTATTTCATGATAAGGGACACTGAAGACTCTCAGATATCATAGCCCCTGGATGTCTCTGCAGCAGATAAAACCACAGAGGAAGCAGCTAATCTCACCCACCATGCTACATGAGGCCAGTATTTTATCCTTCCCTGCTTCATCCCCTGCCTATATCCCTGCTGAGTGTCAACAATGCCAGAACTACCCCACAAAGATCGATGGTTCTTAGATCGAGTCATTTCTACTTCCTCACAAGCTCACACACTCCTTTCATCTCTTCATGATAGGTTTCATGTAAGTTTCGATCTCCTAGCCCGTGTATTTCAGTCTCTTACCTTTTTTCCTGCCTGCCTCACCCTCCTTTAGATTATTACAGTTCAGTGTCCTATCTTCTAGGTATTACCCCCCAGAGTTCTATGAGGCTCCTCCCTTTTCCCACTCAACAGGCATTTGTCTTCTCTCTAATACATAACTGTCAGATTGACTTTACACAAATGCCAATATCAACATTAAGACACCTTTCAAACTGGGATATTCTCACTGGGTATACTGTAAAAGCTTTTCTATAAGTTTAGAAAAAAATTAAGCAGTGATCAACTCTTAACTGACATAATCTGTCATGGATTGAAAATTGATGGGAGGGGCTGGGGATTTAGCTCAGCGGCATAAGCGCCTGCCTTGCAAGCAGGTGGTCCTGAGTTCGATCCCTGGTACTGTTAAAAAAAAATTGATGGTCAACCTAAACACCAGCTGAATGGAATATGTTTGATGCTGAGTGTAGGTGGCCCACCTGAGGATTTTTCCCAGCATAAAATGAAGACCAGAGATGCAGAGTAGTTTTGCTTGGAGATGTTGATCCTTTAGGAGCTGTTTGTTTTCCCAGAGGAGTTGGCATGCTGCATTCCCTGATATGAACTTGGCTTTCATCATCAGAGCTCAGAACCTTGTCCTTAAGCATGGGTGCAGTTCAGTTTGGGGATGCTCTTGTCCTTACTTTGAGCATTGATTCCTGGCTCCATGGGGGAAGATGTGTGCTGTTCAACCTGGAGCAGAAGTTTATTACACTGGCTTCCTATTAGGAACTCAGGTTTTGTCATCATTGGAGGAGCTCAGGACCTCATTGTCACTAAGGATGGTAGTGGTAATTTTGGGGGGATTTCTGTCCTTATTTTGAGCATTTCTTATCAGTTCCACTGCAAAACTTACAGCCCACTGGCACAGAACCTTCATCTGACTGCAATGGACTATATAGTTTCCACCAGTGACCTTTGTACCTTCTCAGTGCCAATACAGGAAATCAAATTGCATGAATCATTATAGTGCATCCTAGGCCTCCAGGTGGACTCATGGGAGGCATTATAAAGGGCTCTAGGTCTTCAGCTGGACTCAGGAAGCTCATTGTGGAATACAGCACCTTCGCTGGATTTCTCTATGTTTGCATTGTGTAGACAGATTTCCTGAAATCTCTTTGTATTTGACTCCTTGGGTGACCATCAAAAATAATATAAATTTTGTGCCTTGTATGTAATCATTTTTCTTACAAACTACAATATAATTATTCAATTTGGCTTCCCTACTTCCAATCAATCAGATAATAGCCCAATTTCTAAGTCCAGTTATGCAAGAAGTGTCTAAGATAATAGGAGTCCACTGAAATTTACACACTACTTATCAACCTCATTCCTCAGGTAAAGTAGAAAAAGTAACACTTCATTTAAAACACAGTTTACTAAGCTAAAACTCCAGCTCCACAAAAACTTTGGTCTCTCTCCATTCAATTGATCTTCTTAGAGTTCCCTGTATTCCTAAAGATCTTATTGGATGTGGTAACATTGAACTTTTATACAGGAACTTCTTCCTGATAGGACCAAATTTTAGTCCAGAGACAAGCCCCATGGGAGATTATCTGCCAGATTTACAACAAGGCTGAAAAGAAATACAACATGGTGCTAACCTTCACCTGCCTTCTCCTGACACCTTCACATATGATGATAACCAGTCTAACCAACTGATTTTGATTAAAAATTTGAAACTCAATCCCCTGCAGGAAAACTCAGAGGAACGTTTCAGTGTTATTGATGACCCTCCTCCAGCTCTCCATTTACAGTAATTCACAGTGCATTCGTTGGTCTCGTGTGCTGCAATGAAAATTCCCCTCTGAGTGTCATAAATAATCATTCCCATATCTCTGACTCTCCAAAATCCCAGAAAGCACCTCAGTGCTATGCCTTTGTATATCCTATTATTCTTCCATTTTGTTTGATTGGTTTATGACAATCTGACCAGGTTTCACCAACTGATACTACACCCAAATCTTTCAACACCTCAATAAAAATGTCCTTTAAAAGAGTACACTGTGATTTATCCCCAGAGGGAGTCCCATTATTTTCCTTCTTTCTCACTTTCCTCCTGTTTTAGCATCAATATGGAGATTCATGACAGATAAGGCAGACCTCAACAATGCCCAGTTTTCACTATGCCTTTTTGTGTATGTCCTGTTCTCCTTCCTGTTAGTATTACAAACTGGTTACTTTCTGCCTCAAGAGTGCAATCACTTTCTAAGAGCACAGTCACAGTAGTAAGTGTAATCCTCTGATCCCCCACATTTACTGGTGCACTAGTCTCTCTGCCTATGCCCAAATATGTGTACAGGACAGTCCAGCTTACTCACTCTTACTTAATTAGTCCAACCCCTCTGTGACCAAGGACTGTTGCCCTTGTGTTTCCATAAATGCTGACACCTACAAGACCACACACATTCTGCACACTAGGGACTCACAAGAATCTTAGTTACCATCCCCATATACAAGAGGAGACTCTGTTTACATGTACTAGCCTCTAGCAACTATGGCCATCCTTTTCTCCTTGGGGATTTCCCTTTGTTGCTGTTATGCAAAGAAATAATGCACCATCTTGAACACTTCAGCTTTCACACATTTACCTTTCAAATCTCACTTCTTACAAGGTATCAAATAATCCTATGGATGGCCCAATAACTACTAACTCTAACCAAATTGTTTAAGCTTGCTTTTTCACAAATCACAGTATGTCCTTGGGTCACTACTTGGACACCTTCCTCCCTACCAGTGTAATTTAACATTAATCATCCTATCTTTCACAGGTCATGTAATCTCTGAATAACACAATTTCCCCATTCAGTAGGTCTGTTGACTACTTAGGCCAGCCACAAATGGTCACTGCTGAATTGCTTAGAAAACACTCTGATCTCTGCATTGACCTCCATCTCCTATGCAGAGTTGCATCCACAGAATGTCTGCACTCATAATCCTACCATCATTGACTATCTCCTTGTGCCTACTTTCACCAAGAGGTTTTTCTTCTACTGGAAATGCCTAACCATAGCTGCTCCTCACATTCCTCAAACCAGAAGTCCTTTTCACACTCTTATGGAAGCTTTCCTGTAGGCACATATTGAATATTTAGGGTAACTGTGACAGAAAATTTAAGTATCTTTTCAGCATTCATAGTCAAATTTCTTTACCCAGACAAGGTGTTTTTGTCTCCTGTGGAACCTGAAATTGTCCATGTCTTCCAACCAACTGGACTGGATCCTGTACACTAGAATATCTGGCCCCAAATTTAGATATAGCCTCAGGAAACCAGAGCCTGTCCATCATAGTAGAGATCTAGTTTTGATAGTGCAGAGTGATTCACTTAATCCTTCTCTTAGCAGGCCTGGAAATCACTGCGGCAAGGGAAATAGGAATAACTGGCTTATCTTACTCCAACTCCTTGTCTCAAGACCTATGTCAAAACCTTAAAGAGATAACCAAGACCACTATCACATTACAATCCCAAGTTGACACTCTGGCAGTAAATTCTCCAAAAGCAAAGCAGTTTAAAGCACTTAAAATTCGATAAATGTGACCTCTGTGTCTTCCTAGCAGAAGAGTGGTCTTTCTACAGAAACCTGTTAAGCATATGACAGGATACAGCTAAAAGGCTCATTGAAGGGGCTTCAAAAGTTAGGCAGCCTTTGTCTGAATCCTAGACTAATATCTGGGGACATGGCTCATGGTCCCTTTGCTTAGCAAGACCATTGACATGTATAGCCAACCTGCTCTTCTTCAAGCCCTGTCTTTTCAGATTGCTGACATGATTCTTACAAAACTGCATCTAAGCCATTGCTAATAGACAACAGCTGCACTTCTCCTCATCCCAATATGAAGCAGTTCCCCAAGTGTTGTCTTCCCATTAAGTTGCCCACTCAGCCTTTTAGGCTACATAATGTAATGACACACTATGGTTCTTGTCATCTGTGTGCATGATCTGGAATAATCAGAGAAGTAACATCTATTTCTGTTGATGTGTAGAACAAGTCTTCCATTGAACAATGTCAAGGACATCTGTGATTCATGAAAGTTTGTCCTCCAGTGTACCAAATACCTCTTACCTGGAAAAGTTATGTATTCCATCCTGATCATAGTTGAAGGTACAGTGTACTACTTGGGTTCCAGCTAGTAAGAATTCATTTTTGTAATCTTTTTTTAAATTTTATTTTACAGAGAACAAAACAAAATAGTACAGAACAACACAGATCAGAGCAGAATAATACAAGAAACACAGTGCTTCACAAGACAATTGGTTATCAACAGTAACTACCATATCTCTTTCTTTGAAATAGTTGAGCATAGCTTCACAAACAACATCAAACATAACAAAATAGAATAAAAGCATTCAAGAGAATGAAACTATTACAAGTCATTCTGAACCAAATAATACAACTGAATATTGCCCCAGGATGAAATGATAAATGAACAATGACTACGATATCTCATTTTTCCATAAAAATTGTTTATATAATTATACATATTTAAATCCAGTAAGACACAACATGATAGAACCAATGGTAATAGAATAATAAAAGCATGGTAGGATTTCAAAGCCAGATGATATTAAATCAGCAATGACCTCCATAATCTCTTGTTTTCTTAAAAGTAGCTGTTCATACCATCACACATAATAAGGTCAAATAAAACAGAATAAAACCATTCCAACTAATGAATGAAAACATTAAAGTCTTCAAAGCAATATAATGGGGATCCATTATTACCATAGAATCGTATGTGCTCTTACCTTTTCTTACAGTAGGGAGACTATGGGTTGGATCATATCTATGGGCATAGCATGAAATACATGGACAAAGCATGGAATTAAAAAGAACCCCTGAGCTTTTGGTCCCTGGGGCTCTTGCCAGAATGCTGAGGACTGAATCTGCTGGTCTCACTCCTATGCCGTGCCTTCAATTGCTGTATTATCTGCAGTCCACAAAGACACAATCTCTTCTATAGTGTGCTTTGTTCTTTTCCTAGAAGGAGTTGTAATAAAGGAGTCCACTGCAAACTCTGAAGGCACCTCACTATGTATAAGTACATGTAAAGACTTTGCTCACATGTGTGTATTTGTGTTTGTATGGATGTGTGCATCTTGCATGTAAATATTCTCAACATGAAGTTGTTCATCCATGAATTCAAAAGTAGAAATGTTTGATTTTCTATTATCTTGTTTTGAAGTTCTGTACTGCTTTCACTGTTTTTTTTTTGGTTGATTTTGTACTGTTTCATTTTCTTAGCTTTTATCTTCTTATACAATAAACAAAAATGTAGAAATATATGAGGTTTTACTGAAATAATACAACTGAATATTGCCCCAGGATGAAATGATAAATTAATTTATTGGAACATTTGGATGGTTCCTTGTGTGGCTACACTTTATGCTGACACATTGATTAAAGCAGTACATGGAGTGGTACTAAACTGGAAGGAGTTCATGAGCTGGAAGGAACAAGTGTTTTGCACTTATCCTATATATGATTTTGAAGAGAGATACTCTAGGATATTCCAGTTCAATACCTGATTTTCTTTTTTATTCATATGGACTTTTATGATACCATTTATTTGATGGTGATAGTTCTTATCAATTTTTCACCACTAAGCCTATGAACACTGGTAAATACATGTTACTCCAAAATATGTATAACATCTTCATTGCTAAATTGATTTTCATTGAGTTGTGCCAATTATTTCAATGATTTCTCTTTGAAAACACAAGTAACATTTTTCCCTCTAATTATATTCTCAAAAACTCTGTTTTGCGATTTGGATATAAATGTATTTCAGAACATTTGGTAAGGATGGTACAGAAGAATAGTCCGAAGTTTTAGAAAAACTAAATGTGCATTCTGAGTAACACACATTATTAAAGAAATCTGTAATTCACTGGTATTTTGCTTTCAAAACCCCATGCCAAATCTAAGTATTTCTTATTCTATTCCATTAGAATTCTCATTTGCCTCAGTCCTCATTTAGGCATTTGATTAAAGAACCTTTCCTGGATGTGCAATGGCCTCAAAGGAGAGAGAAACTGGAAAGTTGTAATTGGTCTTAGTAATTAGCAACTGGAAAAAAGTTTTGAAGGTGAAATTGACTCCTCCAAAGACTGCACTGTAATTCAATGGTGGAGTGATAATTATGATCTGTATGGAGATAAGGTCACAGACTAACCAACACATACCTCACATCTTAACAGTTTGTGTGAGGAATAAAAAAAGCTGTAGTGTTACAAGAGTCTCAGGCTCTCCCACAAATATACTAGGTGTTAAAAAATTGTAGATCAACAAGAGTCCTGGTAACTGCAAGGATCCAAGTCAGTATGTGTTATATCAGTATCAGAGGCAGAGTATGATAGAGGAGGAGGTCAATGAGCTGTTGGAAGAGCTACTGTAGGTTAGAGATGGGACTGGTGACAGAGACATGTGGGAGGGAAGCAGAAATTCTGAAGAATGCGATGACCTAAGAAACAGAGGTGAGTCTCACATCCTTTCAGAATCCAGTAACTCAGTTTCCTAATGGAACATTGGGGAATTCACAGTGACACGAACTGGTGATGTGTAATGCAAGTGATAGTGAAACTTTGATTTCAGCAACTGTGACTTGAAAAAGCAATGTTCAGAGTGGATTCAGAGACTCAATTGTCAAGCCTTTTATGTGTCTCCATGCAAAATGATTGAACTTACAATCAACACTTCTAGTCATCATGGAAGTGTTACATATCAATCTCAGTAACATGAGAGGAAATGATTCCTCTGACTTGATTCCTCTGTCTCACATGGAGGAGGCTGCAGGTGTAAAGTGGAGACAGTGGGTGTGTCTCTGGTAAAAATATCTGGCTGAAGATGTTTGAGTGTTCTCTTTTCACCCCAGCACTTGTAAACCAGAATGAACAAGTTCCAGGCATATATCATGTTGAAATTACTTTTATACAAGTAGAGTGTATTCTGTCACTTCTATTTATACAAATGCATATTCATCACATTATAGGTTCCATTTTGTAAATATTTTCATATCTTAATATTTCTCTCAAATACTTTCATCACTTTATTAAATACAGATATTTAAGTATGGTAAGTATATCTTTGAAATTTCACATTAAATTGGTTCCTCCTTGAAATATATTATCATGCATTTGTACTTAAGTGGCATAGGTATATGAAACAACATAATGTGATTAAATAATTGTAGTTCAACATTTTTCTCTGCCTTGAATCCAAATGAAATATTCTGTTGTCATCTAAGAAAAATAATCTAAATTGAAGGCATGTGTAGCATGAAATTAGAGGCTGTGCCCACATATTTTATAGGAAGCACTGAAATTTCTCATAATTGATATTAATATGTATGATAAAAATCACACAGAGATGGAAAGTTTTGCAAACAAAAATATTAAAAAATAACCCACATATGCACAAAATAGAATATTTCAAAAATTGAGTAGATAGGAATTATTAAACAAAACTGTCTCAGACTCTAGTACTAACAGTGAAGTTAAATATAATTTAGTAGAGCTGACTTTGAAATACAAATGTGCATCTAAACAGGATGGGAACTAGACATGTTGCCCAACTCTTCTCTTTAGAAAATGTGCTCATTTTACAATGAACACAATCACAGTTGCTGCCTTATTTGTTGTCATAATAAACAATATGCCATGGATTCCCTAACATGGGTTTTTACACTATCAACTCATTTTCAGTTCCTACCTTTATTTCTGGAAATTTCTTAAATGAATAAAATATTCACATAAATAACTGCAAGTGTACACTGATGGGTAGAGAACTAGATTTCAGTTCATGCAGATAAATATATGCAATTATGCAAATTGAAATGCAGAAATCTCTGGCTGTGAAGAAAATATCATACAATGGACCTGACTCAGTGGCATCCAGGAAAATGGCAATGGCATTGATTTATTTCTCTCAGACACTCATTGGAACACTGAAAACTTTCTCTCTTCTTTACCAGGGTTCCTGTTTTCATTTCTCTACTAATTTCAGATAGAGATCCACAGATCTGATTCTCAAGCACATGACTATATCGTTCTCCTTGACTATTCTATTTAAAGGCATCCCTGAAAAAAATTTCAGCATTTCAATTGAAAGAATTCCTCAGTGACATTGGGTAAAAACTTGTTTTCTATGTTCACAAAATAGGCAGGGGTGTTTCCATTGACAGCTTATGCCTCTTGAGATTTTCCATGTTGTCAAGATTAGCCCTGGGAAATCCATGAGGGAAAAGCTTAAGCTAACAGCCCCCAAGAATTATGCATCTTTAGTACCCTCTTTTGGATTCTCCACATGATGTTTAAAACAATTTTTCTTACATACATTACTGACAAGTCATACCACAAAACTTTGCATACAGAAAAGTGTTAAGATACTGTTCCAATGCTCACCAAAAAAACTCTGGGACAATCCTGCATGAGGTCTCATGTTCTGGAAAAGCAGCTCCGTGATTTCCATCTGGTACAGGAACAAGCAGAGAATATAGCAAATTCACAAGACCAGCATCACACAGAGATCCTCCCGTGAAACAAGGGCCACCAAAACCATCATTCACTTGCTCAGCACCTTTGTCTCCTTTTATGTCTTCTCCTTCATTTTTCATGCTTTTTTCACATTTTATAGTGATCCTAACAGGTTCATCTTGACTGTTGCTGCTGTACTCACCGGAGTTTATGCAATTGTCAGCTCTTTTCTGCTAATGAACCATGACCCAATCATGTCCAGAATCCTTGTTTATGTAAGGAACACAAAAAGCTGTAGTGTTACGAGGAGCACATACCTTCCATCATTTCATGAGGGCTTTACAGTTTTCATTGTTTTGGAAAATTCCACTTTTTTAATTCACTCACTCAAAGCATCATGAAGAGAATTGTGAAATTATTCCATACCTAGTGAGGATTGAGAAAAGTAAATGGCTAGAGACATTAATGAAAAATAAATATTAATACTGATTGGTAATTGAATGTTACACAGTGATTCTGTAAATAATTATCACAGTGTCTCTTCAGAGAATTTTTTATTTCCTATACTATATTGTACATGAATGGTTGTTCTTTGTTGAGAAATGTTTTCCTAGGCTACAGCAACAGTTTCTGTGTTCACTATTCAACAAGCCATCTTTTATCTTTAACATTTTGATCATCAATTCACTAATAGTTTTAATTTTCATGCAGAAATGAATGAGATGGAATAAAACCAGAAATCATAATTATCAAAACAGTGACTTCTTCAACCTTGATAGTTGGAGAGTGATGGTATTCATCAGATTTACTCGCAATTTCATAAGACTAACAGTTTATTAAAAGGCTAAAAAAATAAAAATTTAAATGTGAGAGTAGAAACAACAAAAATATAATTTAAAGTTTTATTAAACAATAACTTTAATGTGATAGTCTATGCATAGAATTATTTTATGTTTTATGGAAATGGATGCTTTGGACATGCAGATAAAAACAAATTATGCAGAGAATGTTTTAGTTCTTGTCCTTTCTTTAGATCCCAATTGAACCAGAATCCAGTAGCTATTCTTCCCTTCTACCTGTCCTGTTTTGCAAAATACTGAATCATTTTTAAGTTTAAATATTCAGGAAGTGTTTTGTGTTCACAGGAAAATGATTTGCAAAATATAGAAGAAATTCATCTCTGTTAGGATAAATATACCAGAAAGTTTCTGAGATTACTTATCAGTCTTGTTTGCTGTGAAACACAATATGACTTTAAGTATAGTTGCAAGATGAAAAACCTTGAGCTATGATCATCCTTCTGTCTGTATCTCTATCTGTCTGTCTCTGTCTCTCTTGTCTTTCTCTGTCTCCCTGTGTCTCGCTCTGTCAAAGAACAGGCAATATCCCTAGTAGTATCATGAATAAAATTTTCCTGAGGCAAATTTTGGGTAGATTTGTTAACACTATATATTGAAAGATTGTGTCCTCCTCTCTTCCATTTCTTATGTGTGACACAAGTAAGTGTATGCATCTCACTCTTTCTTCTTTAATTATCCCTGTATGTTTTAAGCAGAGGAAAAGCCTGCATAGACACATCAAAATTACATGCTTTTGTTATCAGTAATTTACTTAGTTGATGAAAATTTTCTTTTACCTTAAATTTTATTAAACAAAAAAACAGTAAAATGTTGGAAATAATACATGATTTCAAAAAAAAACAGTAAGAAATCACACATTGATAAATCACAACTTGTCCTCTTAGAAGTAGTTGTTCAAGTTACAGAAGTAAAGCATACAAAGTGAACATTTAAACAGCAAGACTGAAAACAGTTCTGTTAAACTATTCAAAAAAAGTAATATGGTTATTGATCCTGCATACTCAAACATACATGCAGTTATATGATTTAGAGTACTTTCTATTCCTCCCTTTTTTACAATATGAATTACACATATTGGGTTTTATTACTCCTACATTTCTTATTACATTTTACACTAGAGACACAATATGATATTTATAAATATGATTCTTATTTATTTCACTAATGAGGATAGCCCCAAATTGTCTGCAATTCCCATGAAGGCCTCAAGACCATAGTTTTTTATAGCTGATAATATTCCATTGTATAAAATACTGTATCTTTTCCACCCACTGTGTAGTTGATGGGCATTTTGGTTGTTTCTAAGATTTAGCTATTATAAATTGCACTGCTATGAACATGGGTGCACATGTATCCAAGTGACATGACATTTTCAGTTTTTCTGGGAAAACACTCCAGAGGGGAGGAACTGGATTGAAGGGAACTTCCAATCCTAGACCACTGAAGTATCTCTGTACTGATTTCCATAGTAACTGCACCAGTGTACACTCCCACCAACAGTACAGCACTGTTCCCTGCTCCCACAGCCTTGCCAACATTTGTTATCAATTGATTTCTTTATTTTTTAATTTTTAAAATTTTATTTAAAAAGAAGAAAAAAAACAGAAAAAAGGGTAGCAACAATACAGAATTCTAAAACAAAGAAAGAAAAAGGAGAATGAGAAAAAGCCCCACCAAGAAAACAGTAATTTATAAATTATGTACTGTCATCCTGGATGTAGTTGTTTAAGTTACAAAGTTAAAGGATACATTGTAGACATTCAAACAGTCAGACTACAAACAGTTTTGCTCAAAGATCCAACAAAGATTCAGGAATATGGTCATCTATTTTACACACTCAAACATACATGCAGTTATATCCCTTAGAGCACTTTCTTTTCCTTTCTTTTTTACAATATCAATTACACATTTTGGTTTTATTACTCTTGTAGTTCTTACTTTTTGCACTAGAGACACAATATGATATTTATAAATATGATTCTTATTTATTTCACTAATGAGGATAGTCTCAAGTTGTCTCCATCTGCCTATGAAGGCCTCAAGATCATTGTTTTTTATAGCTGAGTAATATACCATTGTATAAAAATGCCACATCTTTTTCATCCACTCTGCAGTTGATGGGCATCTTGGTTGTTTCCAGGATTTAGCTATCACAAATTGTGCAACTATGAACATGGGTGCACATATATCACTGTGATATGAACTTTTCAGTTCTTTGGGGAAAATACCCAGGAGGGGGATAGCTGGATTGAATGGAACTTCCAATCCAAGTCTTCTGAGAATTCTCCATATGGATTTCCATAATGGTTGCACCAGTCTACATTACCACCAACAGTGGAACAGTGTTCCTTTTTCCCCGCAGCCTCGCCAACATTTGTTATCAGTTGATTTCTTGATGGCAGCTATTCTTTCCAGAGGAAGGTAGAATCTCAATGCTGTTTTAATCTGCATTTCTTGAATGACCAGTGATGGTGAACATTTCTTCATGTATTTATTTGCCATTTGTATATCTTTCTCTGAGAACTGTGTGTTCATCCAGATGCCCATTTTTGGAGAGGGTCTTTGAATTTGGGGGGCTTGAAGTTTTTCAATTTTTATATATTCTGGACACAAGTCCTTTGTCTGAGGGGTTGCTGGTTAAAATTTTTTCCCACCCTGTTGGTTTTCTTTTCACTCTGTTGGTGATTTCCTTTGAAGTACAGAAACTTTTCAATAATGTGAGATCCCATTTGTTAATTCTTTGAAGTGCTTCCCGTGCAGTTTGCATTTGGTTCATGAATGCTCTGCCTAGCCCTATGTCTCCAAGACTTCTACCTACCTTGTCTTTCAGTAGATTTAGTGTTTCTGTTTTAATATTGAGGTCTTTGATCCATTTAGACTTTAGTTTTTTGCATGGTGATATGCATGGATCTAGTTTCAGTCTTTGGCATGTAGAGAGCCAATTTTTCCAAGACCATTTATTAAAGAGACTATCATTCTTTCAGTGGACATATTTAGCCCCTTTGTCAAATATCAGGTGGCTGAGTGTCTTTGTAGTTGTGCTTGCATGTTCTAATCTGTTCCATTGAGCCTCAGGTCTATTACTTTGCCAGTACCAAGCTGATTTTATCACTGTGGCTTTATAGTACTGTTTCAAGTCAGGAATTGAGATGCCTCCTGCCTTGCTTTTGTTGCCTGGAATTGCCTTTGCTATTCTAGGTTTCTTCTGTTTCCCAATGAATTTTAGTAGTGTGTTCACTAGATCTGTGAGATATGTCAATGATATTTTGATTGGGATTGCATTAAATCTGTATAAGAGTTTTGGGAGTATGGCCATTTTCACAATGTTGGTTCTTCCTAACCAAGAGCAAGGAAGGTCCTTCTGTTTTCTAACATCCTCTTCAATCTCCTTTTTCAGCATAATATAATTTTCAGCATATAGGTCTTTTACATTTTTAGTTAGGTTGATTCCTAATTATTTCATTTTTTTAGATGTTATTGTAAAGGATGATATTTCAATAATTTCTCTCAGTGAGTTTTTGTTTGTGTACAGGAATGCTATACATTTTTGAGCATTGACTTTGTATCCAGCTACACTACTGAACTTGTTTATTACCTCTAGTAGTCTTTTAATAGAGTTTTTTGGGTCTTCTATATAGAGTATCATGTCATCTTCAAATAGTGATAATTTAACTTCTTCCTTTCTTATCTTTACTCCTTTTATTTCTCTCTCTTGTCTGATTGCCCTGGCTAGTGTTACCAGAAATATGTTGAAAAGGAGTGGTGAGAGTGGATATCCTTGTCTTGTTCCTGATTTTAAAATGAAAGCTTTTAGTTTGTGTCCATTTAGTATAATGTTGGCTGTTGGTTTGTCATAGATGACCTTTATAAGGTTGAGGTAGACACCACGTATTCCAAGTTTCTGAAGGGTTTTTGTCATAAACATGTGTTTGACTTTGTTGAAAGCTTTTTCTGCATCTATTGAGATGACCATGTGTTTTTTGTTTTTGGCTCTGCTGATGTGTTGTATTACATTTATTGATTCATGTTTGTTAAACTATGCCAGCTTTCCTGGAATGAAACCCACTTGGTCATGATGTATAATCTTCTTTATGATTTGCCACATTCTATTTGCCAGTATTTTGTTGAGAATCTTTGCATCAATGTTCATTGGTGAGTTTAGCCTATAGTTCCCTTTTTTGGTTGCCTCTTTCTCTTGTTTTGGTATCAGAGTAATACTTGCCTCCAGGAATGTTTTAGGGAGGATTGCTTTTTCTCAATTTCATTGAAGAGTTTAAGCAGTCCTGGCATCAAATCTTCTCTAAATTTCTTGTAGAATTCAGCTGTGAATCCGTCAGGACCTGGACTTTTCTTTGTTGGTAAATTTTTAATTACATTTTCAATTTCAATAGCTGATATTGGGTTATTCCAAATTGCTGTATCTTCTCCGTTGAGCTTTGGTAGTTTATATGTTTCTAGAAATCTGTCCATTTCCTCTGTGTATTCCACACTATATGAGTAGAGATTTTCAAAGTAGTATTCATGGTCTTTTGAATTCCATGGGATTTGTAGTAATTTCTCCCTTTTCAATTCTTATTGGCTCAATTTGGGTTTTTTCCTTCTTTCTCTTGATAAGGTTAGCTAGGGGTTTTTCAATTTTGTTTATTTTCTCAAAAAATCAGCTTTTTGATTCATTAATTCTTTGTATTTTTTTAGTTTCAATTGCATTGATTTCTGCTCTAATCTTTACAATTTCTTCTCTTCTATGAGCTTTGGGTTTAGCTTTCTCTTCTTTTTCTAGAAGCTTGAGATGGAGCATTAAGTTGTTTATTTGTGCCCATTCTGCTTTCTTTAAATGACAATTTATTGCTATATATTTTCCTCTTAAGACTGCTTTCATTGCATCCCACAGATTACAGTATGCTGTTTCTATATTTTCATTGAATTGTAGGTATTGTTTTATTTCTTCTTTAATTTCATCTGTAGCCCACTGGTTGTTCAAAAGGCTGTTATTTAATTTCCATGTATTTATGTAGGTTTTGCAATTGCTTTTGCCATTACCTTCCAATTTCAGTGCACTATGGTCAGATATTATTCATGGTATGATTTCAATACCTTTGCATTTACTTAAGATGGTTTTATGGGATAATATATAATCTATTTTGGAGAATGTCCCATGTACAGCTGAGAAGAATGTGTATTCTGATGTGGTTGGGTGGAACACTCTGTAAACATCTACTCAGTTTAATTGCTCACAGGTATGATCCAGTTCTTTTATTCCTTTGCTGAATTTTTGTCTAGTTGATCTTTCTCTTTGTGACAATGAGCTGTTAAGATCTCCTCTTACAACTGTGTTCTTGTGTATTTGGTTTTTCATGTCCATTAGTATCTGTCTTATATAGTTGTGTGCTTCTGTATTTTGCACATATATATTTATAATTGTTAGTTCTTCCTCATGAATTTTACCACTAACAAGTATGTAATGACCTTCTCTATCTCCTTTAATCATTTTAGGTTTGAAGTTCATGTTATCTGCAAAAAGAATAGCTACCCCTGCTTTTTTCTGGGTTCCTGTTTTATGGAATACTTTTTTCCATCCTTTGACTTTTAATCTATGAGTTCTTTTGGGGTCAGATGTGTTTCTTGTATACAGCATTTTGTGAGGTCCTGTTTCTTGATCCATTCTGTCAGTCTATTTCTTTTTATAGGGGAGTTGAGGCCATTTATATTTATGGATAGCACTGATATGTGCTGGCTCAACTTTGACATGTTATGTTCCAGTTGTTTCTGATTTTCCTCTTATGGATGTTTCTTTCTGTTGTTTTTTTGGGGATTGTGGTCATTTTTATCTCTGTCTAGTATGTCCTTCAGCACTCTTTCTAGGGTTGGTTTGGTGGACATGAATTTCTTCAGTTGTTGTTTGTCATGGAAGTATCTTTTTCTCCATTAAATTTGAATGAAAGTTTTGCTGGGTACATCAGTCTGGGTTAAAGATTGTTTTGTTTCAGGGCTTGAAATACCTCACTCCAAGCTCTTCTTGACTTGAGGGTTTGTGCTGAAAAGTCTGCCATGATTCTAATGGGCATTCCCTGATAGGTGAGTTGTGTCTGTTCTCTGACAGCTTTTAATTTGTTTTTATGCTGTATGTCTGAAATCTTACTTATCATGTGTCTGAGTGTGGATTTATGCTGATTGTGACTGTTTGGTGTTCTATATGCCTCATTTATCTGCATATCAGATTCTTTCCCCCTTTTTGGGAAATTTTCCTGCTATGATTTCTGTAAATACTTTATGTATGTTGTTTGCCTGCACTCCTGTATCTTCGCTAATGCCCATTATTCTTATATTGTTGCTCTTGGCATCATCATGAAGCTTCTGGATTGTCATTTCATGCTGCTTTGTTATTTTTAAAAGTTCTATCCTTTCCTGATCACTAACTGTGATCCTGTCCTCAAGGTCTGAAATCCTATCCTCAGCTTCCTGTAGGCAGTTTTGCATGCTTTAAATAGAATTTTTTGCTTCTTGGATGTCTCTTTGAGTTTTTTTATGAATTCTGCATTTTTTCTATATTGTTCATTCAAAGTTTCAATCAGTTTGCCATGCTCATGTACTTTTTTCTCTAGTTCTTCTTTAGCTGCATTCAACAGCTCCTTTACTAAGGTTGTTATTTCTATCTTTACATGGGAGACTACTTCTAATTTGATTTCCTCTATAGCCTGATGCAGTTGTTTTTTTTTTTTATTTCATTGGCTATATTTTCAGATATTCCCGGTGTGTTACTTTTGGGGTCCTCTATTTCAATGTCTCCTATACTTGCTTCTGCGGAACTATATGTTTGAGACTGCATTTTGCTTTTCATTTTGTCATTTTCACTCTGCCTGGAGTTTTCATTGTGTAGGAGGGGATCCCACACACTCTTTTCAGACACATCAAAGTCTTACAGTTAGTTGGAGGGGGTTTTACTACTGGCCTTATTTATCCCCTGTACACCTCTATTTTAGGGGTATACTCACCACATTGATGCAGTCAATCAGGTGTAGTCCAATGTTCACCACCTGGGAGCAAAGTTCCAAATTTTCTCAGACTAACCAGATACCGCTGAGATCTTCTGATGTTCCAGGTGGGAGGGCGGGCACATCTGTAGCAGTCCAGGGCAGTTTTCAGTCTTGGATGGTCTTCCTTGATGTTCCTGGTGGCAGGACCGGCCCACAGGGGAGGTTCTGTGTAGTCTATCCCTGAGGTGGGCTTGTGCTGAGTTCTAGGTGGCAGGGCGGGCCCTTGGTGAAGCTTCCAGGCAGCTTTCCCCTGAAGCAGGCTTCTGCTGTGTTCCTACTCGCAGGGTGGGCCCACTGTGGAGGTTCTGGGCAGACTACCCTTGATGCAGGTATCAGTTGATTTCTTGATTGCACCTATTCTTTCTGGAGTGAGGTGGAATCTCATTGTTGTTTTAATTTTCATTTATTGAATGACCAGTGATAGTGAACATTTCTTCATGTATTTGTTTGCCATTATATCTTTCTCTGAGACCTGTGTGTCCATTTCAGATGCCTATTTTTGGAGAGATTCTTTGAATTTGGGGAGCTTGATGTTTTTCAATTTGTTATGTGTTCTGGATATAAGTCCTTTTGTTTGAAGGGTTGCTGGCTAAAATTGTTTCCTATTCTGTGGGTTTTCTTTTCATTCTGTAATTTCTTTTGAAGATCAGAAATTTTCAATAATATGAGATCTAGTTGATGATTCTTTGCAGTTTTTGTCATGCAGTTTGCATTTTGTTCAAGAATTCTCTGCCTACATCTATGTCTCCAAGACTTTTACCTACATTGTCTTCCAGTAGATATAGAATTTATTTTTTAATATTTAGTTCTCCGATCAATTTAAACTTTAGTTTTCTGCATGATGATAGGAATGGATCTTGTTTCAGTCTTTGGCATGTGGAGAGCCAATTTTTCCAACACCATTTGTTAAAGAGGCTATCTTTCTTCCAGTGAATATGTTTAGCCCCTTTGTCAAGTATCAAGTGGCTGAGTGACATTGCAGTTGTGCTTGCATTTTCTAATCTGTTCCTTTGATTCTAAGGTCTTTTTCTCTCCTTGTACCATGCTGATTTTATCATTGTGACTTTGTAGTATAGTTTCAAGTCAGTAATTGAGATGCCTCCTGCCTTGCCTTTGTTGCCCAGAATCGTCTTTGCTATTCTAGTCTTCTTCTGTTTCCAAAAGAATTTTAGGAGTGTTTTCTCTGTATCTGTGAAATATGTTAATGGTATTTTGATTGGGATTGCATTAAATCTGTATAACAGTTTTGGGAGCATGGCCATTTTCACAACGTTATTTCTCCTAGTCAAAAGCAATGAATATCTTTTGATTTTCTTATGTCCTCTAACCTCTCCTTTTTTAGTGTAGCATAATGTTTATCATATAGGTCTTTTACATTCTTTGGTTGATTCCTAAGTATTTCATTTCTGTTAGATGCTATTGTGAATGGCAATATTTGCACATTTTCTTTCTTGGCGAGTTTTTGGTTTGTGTACAGGAATGCTATTGATTTGTGAGTGTTGACTTTGTATCCCATTTCACTGCTGAATTTGTTTATTACTTCTAGTCATCTTTTAATGGAGTACTTGAGTCTTCGATACAGAGTACCATCTCATCTGCAAATAGTGATAATTTAACTTCTTCCTTTCCTATCTTTATTCTTTTATTTCTCTCTCTTGTCTAAATGCCCTTGCTAATGTTTCCAGAACTATATTGAATAGGAGTGGTGATATTAGAAATCCTTATCTTGTTCCTGATTTTAAAATTAAAGTTTTCAAAAACTTTCTTTTTTTTTCTTAATTGGTACTAGAGGATGAACTCACAATCACTTGTTTGCAAGGAAGAGCCTTATGCTGCTGAGCTAAATACCCAGCCCCTCAAAACCTTTCATAACAAATATGTGAGTGAAATGCCTTGTGTGAGGATCTTTTAAAATGGTTGTTTTGCTCTGCAGATGTTTTGCCATTTAAGACTCTTTACATTTCCTTGCATTTTTCACATCAGAAAGAATGAAGGGGCAAAAATTAATTTCTGACGAGATAGAGAAAGATTTTTCCTGAACTTTGTTAGAAGTGGATAGAAGACCCCTAAGACAAAGAAAATTATCTGTTTCATCCAGTGCTTTGGTGTGTAATGAGTCTCTCACTATTCAATATGTAAATAAATTTGCATGTAAGACACAAGAATAAAGGCAGCTATATGAATCCACTTTGTGTTTAGAGTTTCTCATTCCAAAAATGGATGTGTGAAGAAGTTCCATACTGATGAAATATTTAGTGTTAAACAGCAGGTATTCCTGTTCATGTCCATGAGTTCCAAACAGCCAGAAAACTGCTAGATACTGAGAAGAAATATTCCTTGCTAGTGAGTGGTTCCCTCAAATGAGTCACTCCTTTCATACTGCTAAATTCTCTGTTTTCATTTAGTGGCTTCTGTGAACAATCTGGACACACTTAGTATGTAAGGGAAAGAATATACCCAGTCATATCTAGGGCTTTGAGTGCAGTCATCTGTGTCATACTGGGGTCTTCCAATCAGCTAGGAGGTATGCTGTACACCATGTTGTTCTTTGCACTGCAAGTTGTGTAAATACCTCAGAAAATGTGCTTGGATTCTCCAGTCCAAAATGTACCTCATTGTAAATTTTGACCTTTCCCATGTATCAAAAATGTCATCACCTCCTGGTCACATGTTCTCATCCCTTTCACTCTGAGTACCTCAGTTGACCCTCAGAGTGGCCCTATCTTTAGCACAAACAATTTGGCATGTCTCTGCTCCAGATTCTGTTTCTTTAATCTATATCTTGGTACACAGGTTGCTTATGGATGTAAACATTTGGTACATCATTGCTTCAATGATTTTCAGTATGAATAGGTGTGACTGTGATCCAAGTAAATAGCACAGCATGCCTTTCTCACCTAGAGAAGTTCAGCAGTGTGTGGACTATTCAGCCTAGAGAGGTGGAGGTGAGCCCATGTCAAGAGTTCCTCAGCAGGCTGAACGAATCATTGAAAGCTCTAAGAGGTTCATCACAACCACATTCTAGAGATTTCCAGTCTGTCAAACTTGGGTTGCAACTAAAACTGCAAGACACAGGCTATGCCACTGACAATGGTAGCAAAATTGAATCTCCTAACTCTGCACTAGACAGGGCTTTGGGGAACTGAATAATTTGCTAGCCCCTGTCCCAGTGTGTATATGTTTGGACTTCATATGAAAGAAGCCAAGGACAGTGCTTTCTCAGAACAGTGGATGACATCACCCACCTCTGTGCCTCCTACATCCCTCATCATCACTGCATGAGCCTCCCTATACATAAACCTCTCAGTGGATCAGGGTCTAATGCACCCTAGCTGGCTTTTACCTAAAATTGTGCATGACAAAGGAATCCTGAATTATGACAGTTCCAATTTTTTTGTGTCCCTGAGGAAATTTATTTCCCAACAATTGAATCTTTCTCAAGACACCTACTGGTGCCTAGCATGGTGGCTCACACCTGTAATACCAGCACTCAGGAGGCTGAGGCAGGATGATCACTGCAAGTTCAAGACCAGCCTAGGCTACAAAATGAGTTCAATGCCAGCCTGAACTTCATAGCAAGACCCTCTCTCTCAAAAAAAAAGACACTTACTGGTTCAAGCTCTTTGAAAATGTGGTGAGTGATGCAAAGAATCACTATCTCCAAAGCCATCTATGTAATAGCATGGCAGAAAATTCTGCCCTTAGCCTGTGTACTTGTTTCTGTTATTTGCCCAGGTAATAGTTGCTATTACACTTTATATTACCTTTGTTTCTTAGGAAATGTTTGGTCAGTAAGTTGC
>PVLA01016032.1:0-22423 GCA_004027455.1 Hydrochoerus hydrochaeris
ATACCTATTGCCCTGAACCTGGGGCGCCTTCTGCTTGGAGTTGAGGTCAATTAACACCTATTGTTTGGGATTGTCCCTGCCTGGCCCTGGGCCTGGGGAGTTTCCTGCTTGGGGCTGGGGGTTGCTGCCAGGGTTGGCAAATATATATTCCAGCTTCTAAAAAATAAAGGCGGATTCAGATTCACTCACAGACTGGTGTGCAGTGTTTTCTGTCTCTCACTCACCAACAAACTGTCCACCTTTGAGAAACCCTAGCCCTGCCGCAGCTGGACTCCGGCTCCTGGTGTTCTGGGAGTGACCCCAATCAGTGCCCGATGACGTAAATAAATCTGCCTCCAAATCCTGGGTGTTGTTTCGGTGTTTCTGCTTCCCATTGTGACTTTGAAGTCATGCATCACTCACAATCAACTCGTGAGGGATTGCCTGAGGTGCCTGTGACCACTGGGTGGCTAGAAGCCATCGGTGTTTATTCTCTGACGGTTCCAGAACCCTGAAGGTCTGTACAGGGCCAAGGCCTTCTGAGAGCTCAGAGGCAGCATCTGTCCCATGCCATGTTCTACCTTCTGGTGACCACTGGCCCCTCTCAACACTGCTTGGCTTCTGGAGGCCTCACTCCAGTCTCAGTTTCTGTCATTAGATGGCCTTGTCTCCTACTCTTATGCAGACAGTGGTCACTGGATTCAGAGCCTCCTCCACTCCGGTACGATGCATCTCATCCCACTGCATCTATAATGACGCTGTTTCCAAAAACACTAACATTCTTAGGTGCTAGGAGTTAGGGTGCTGACCCATGAACAGGAGGAAGCAAAGCATTTCAACCCACAGCAGGTCTCTCACTGCCATTTTACTTACATAAGAGCACCGGCCCTGGTCTACTTAGGAAGACCGAAATCACATTGTTGTGACAGCAGAGAAAATGTAATATTAGGAATCAGTTAAATATGAAATAGAAAAAGTTTAGGAGGCTCATAACATAGAGAGACAACATGCCAAAAGCCTGTACATCTCTAGAATTAGAGCTGCCAAGAGAAGAACCCGAGATGGTTAGAATCAGGAAAGTAGATGAGGAGGGGCAGGTGTCAGAGCCACTCTGTGGCTGCTCTGCGGCTGTGAAGACGGGAACCTGAATCTCAGAAGAGGAGGTGCCGTCCTCTTTGATGGTACTGGAGCTGGTCCAGGACATGTACGGGGCATGTGGGTAACAGGTGGAAGCTTGAGCTAGAATGTGGTTTGGATGAGTAATGTGGAGTGTGCCTTCCCGCCTGCCCACCAGCCTGGTCTCCTTCTTGCCATCCTGGTTGGCGGAGGAGTTTGGTTGGCGTAACAAGCAGAGCACATGAGCCATTTGCAAAGCTCCACCAGGTCTCAGCCTGACAGGTGCAGTCACGAAGGGTGAATTTGAAGCTGTGATGTGGCAGCTTGATTAGACACTCACTGAGCACTGAGAGCCAGAAAATTCAGCCTGCAGTGGCAAGGCTAGGACTTCACCCAGGTGAGCTACTGGCCTCCAAACTCAGCTACTGGTCATTTGATTTATACTGCATTGAGACAGATGTTTAGAAATAGATGAGGGTGTACTGTTTTCTTCTTAAAATCACCCTAGTTCAAGAACCAAGCCTGGAAAAACAGCAGTCCATTAAAACCAACCAAGGCAAAGCCGCCTGCCTCAGGGTGAGTCTGATGAAACAACTTTGGACCTTAGATGGGAGTCAACTTTGTCCCCTTGTGCAGATTATATTCAGTGTTGGGGATTCCTATAGAAACGTACTGAGAAATGATAACTGCAAGGCCAAGAGCTTTGGTACAGAATCTTAGTGAAAGCAATTAGGTTTTTCAATCAAATGCAGGTCAGAAACAATTGGATTGCGATGTGTGGAAAGAAGTTGCTAATCTAGAACCAGAGGGAAATGTCTTGTGATCAGAAGCCAACAAAAAAAAGCTTTGGTAAGAGGTGAGGGAAAGTCAGCATTCCTAAGCAGTAGTTTCTCACTGTCAGCAACACATGCATCTTTCTTGGACTGTCATGCCTTTGCTCTGTTCACAAAAATTACCTTGAAATATTTTAGCTGAATGTTTGTAAATCAAATCACATTTTGCTTACACCTCCCATCTGTCTGCAGGTCTCCCTACTTAGTAATGAAAGTCCAGTAGTCACAACATTGTTAATGTCCTGCATAATCATGAATTTTAGAAAAAAAACTGAAATATTTACTCTGTATTTACCAGCCAGTCTTAAAGCATGGTCTTCCTATAATTGGCCCAGTTCTTCTTTGTGTTGTTTTGTTTTCTGTATCATATAATCTTCAGATATGTTTAAACTTCCTGTACTAATACGGCAGGATCATAGATCAGCCTGTCATTCATTCATTTATTGGAAATTCACAAACTAAAAATTACTACAGCTTTTGCCGATAAGAAGAAAGGAAAAGATGTCCTCATTCAATGAGGCTACCGTGACCAAATGCCATAAACAGGGTGGCTTATAGACAGCAGAAGTTGGTAACCCACTGTGCTGAAGATTAGACGTTCTACAGTAGGGCAGTTTCAAGCTCTAGTGAGGGCCCTGTCTCTGGATCATAGATGGTGAATTTGTGTTGTGTTCTGGCCTTGTAGAAGGGTCAAGGCAGTTGTCAGGGGTTCCTTGTATATTAAGGACTGTCTTCATCTGTTTTCTGTTGCTATTACAGGATACTTGAGACTGGGTAATACACAAAACAAAGAAGTTAATTCAGCTCACGGTTCTGGTGGCCGTGACCACATGTGGTGAGTCTCTTTTCAGGATCAACTCACTGCAGAGAGTAGAAAGACACCTGGAGATGTGAAAAAGAGTGTGAAAAGAGGGGTGGGCTTGCTGCACACACACACCTGCACACCTACCAGCCCAGCCCCACAAGAGCAAGAACTCCCTCACATGGGAAAAGCCTGAATCCGCACATCCACTCATGAGGCTTTGCTCCAGTGACCCAAACACCTTCCACTAAGCCCCAGGTCCTGACACGGAGGCCCCGAGGAGTCAAACCTCAGCCTGGGTTTCGGGGAAGGGCAAACCCTATTCAAGCTGCAGCAGGCTCCGAGGCTGTGTTCCCTTTTACCTCCCGGAAAACCCAGCTTCTGGGGCTGCCACACTGACATCGGGGCACAGGGTTTTCATGTGTTAACTGAGGAATGCCGAGGTGCAGCCTCCAGGAGAAGCAGGTGGAAGCCTTTGTTTGGTGCCCACCTTCTGAGCACAGTGACCACTCCACATGACTTTCTGTGGCTGCCCCATGCCAGCCTGCTTCAATCTGTATGGTAAACTCTGACCATCACTGGCTCATGTGCTCCCATCAGGGCCATCTAAAGTACCCCAGGCCCCCAGCGACAGGGCTTCTGCTGCCACCTCTTTCGGCTTCTCTCAGCCCACAGCATAGTCTAGAGGAGAAGTTACAGGCAGCACAGGGAGCAAGGTTTGCTTTAATGCTTTAATTTCTACCCGTGAGACCTCCTTCCTCTGCAAACAAAAGAGAAATTGATGATGACAACCTTGGGGAGTTCTTAGTACGATTAAATGAGACTGTACACAGCTGTCCTGCACACAGTAGGTGTTTAACAGCTTTTTCAGCTCAGTAATGTAGTTACTTGGATTCCTGGATGAGCAGACAGACAGAGAAAGAGAGAGACAGAAACAGAGAGACAGACAGAGACACGGGGGGGGCGCCTTTGAATGGCATAGCTACCATCTCTGTGGGCATTCCCAAAGGAAAAACTCTGATTTGGAAATCTGGATGTGGTTGTTGGTGATTATGCACACCTGAACCCTGCCTCAGCGGTTAGAGCTGAGATATTACACACCAAGCAGGAATTTACAGACCATCTAGGAAAATCATCATCATCTCCTAACCAGCATCATCATCTCCTAAGCAGCTCCTTCAGATGGACTGGCTGGCATGAGCCCAGCAGGGGCTGAGCTTGTGAGATCTCATTTTGTTCCCATGGCGACCCTGAAAGGTGAGAATGATCTCAATTTTCTTGTGGTAAAACAAGCATGGCCAGGGTCATCTAATCGTGCAGTAGCAAAGCCAGGACTGAGGTGGTCTGAGCTCTTCCCATCTATTGCCAACTCTTGAGCCATCCATGAGTTTCAGACAGCCGACTTATTACTCATCAGTTCCGGGGGTGGATCCCTGATACCTAAGTCCAGGCTGGTGCTTTCTACAGGCTAAAGGAGGAGCAAGTGAGAAAAGAAAGTGACCCAACCCAGATCACCTGCTTGATTGCAAAGGCATCCAAGGACAAATAGACATATGGGGGCTGACTTGAGCTGGGCAGGTGTGGTGGTCACATTTGGCTAGAAAGCTTTAACATGTCACTTCTGGTAGCTTCAGATCTACAAAGAATTCATTTCTTAGCTGGTGTCAGGGGCCATCTCTGAGAGCAGGTGCAGCCTGTGGAGAAATGTCAGCCCAGGAAGAGTGAGGAGGAAGGTGAATGGACATGTGGGGCTTGCTGGCCAAACTGGCTGGGCTCCCTGGGCTGAAAGCACCACTCCAGCAGCTATTTAGGGCCAGACAATGAAGCCTGAGAACACTATTCTACTGGGAGCTAATGGCTTCAGTGTATGTGTGGTTTTTTTATTTTATTTAAAGAGGGGGAAGCAAAACAGAAAAAAGGGTAGAAACAATACAGAATTTCAAAAAAAAATAAATAGTAAGAAATCCTTATTTGATACATTACATATTGTCTTCTTAGATATAGTTGCTCAGGTTACAAAATTAAAGCATACAAAGTGGACATTCAAACAGTGAGACTGCAAACAGTTCTGTTCACCAATCCAACAAAAACTTAGTATCATGGTTATAATCATACACACTTAAGTATATATACAGTTATCTCTTTTAGAGCACTTTCTTTTCCTCCTCTTGCTTTTTTTCTAATTTTTTTATTTAAAGAAAAAGTTTTGAAACAGAAAGAGGGTAGAAACAATACAAAATCTCAAAAACAAAACAAAACAAAAATAGTAACCAGTAAGAAATCACTAGTTGATAATTATATACTTTCCTCTTAGATGCAGTTGTTCAAGTTACAAAAGTAAAGTCCACAAAGTGGATATCCAAACAGTGAGACTGCAGTCAGTTTTGCTCATCGATCTAACTAAAACTTTAGCAACATGGTTATTAATTCCATACACTCAAACATACATGCAGTTATATTCTTTAGAATACTCTTTTCCTTTTTTTCTTTACAATAACTATAATCCATTCTCATAAACTACTTAGAAGTTCTACACATGTATGTCTCTACACATATACCTAGCCTTTAAGTATTAGAGGGAGAAACAAATCAAAACAAGTCAGCAATACAAATTCCTAGAGAAACACGAAATGAAAAGAACATACAAAAACACAACACTAGGTGATCTATGGTAGTCACTATGATGTCTCTTGTTATTTTCAGTAAAATTGTCTATATCATCAAACATAGTGTAAACTTAGCATTGCTTTACATTGTTAATAAAATCTAAGCATTGGAGACATTATAGGACTTTAAAAGCAGTTAACAATCAAACCAGAATGGGTATCCTATTGAATCCTATCATCTTCAGAGTAGTTGCCCCTACTCTCAGACTTGACACTCTCAAGCATACCAGATTCAAATAAAATCAGTCAAGATAAAACAGTGATATAACCGATCTTCTCTGTCTTATCTCTGCCATGCTATTTTTCGGATGTTATTTGTTTACTCTTCTCCTTCATTCCACTGTCTGCCCCTTTCTTTGAGGCCTTTCTGCCATTATTCCTGGAACCCTGGTGATTTTCTTCTCTCTCTCTAGAATGTCCTTCAGTATTCTTTGCAGGGTTGGGTTGGTGGTCACAAACTCCCCCAGTTCCTCCTTATCGTGGAAATATCTTGTCTCTCCATTAATTTTGAGAGACAGTTTTGCAGGGTACATCATTCTGGGTTGGAGGTCATTCTCCTTCAGGCTTGGAATATTTCACTCCAAGCTCTTCTTGATTTGATGGTTTGCATTGAGAAATCTGCTGTGATTTTGATGAGTTTTCCTTTATAGGTAATCTGTTTCTTTTCTCTGACTGCTTTTAATATTCTGTTCTTGTGATGGATTTCTGGGATCCTGATTATTATATGTCTGGGTGTAGATCTGTTTGGGTTGTAGCCGGCTGGAGTTCTGTATGCTTCATTTATCTGAACTTCACTTCCATCACCTGTGTTTGGGAAGTTTTCCTTAATTATTTCTGTGAATAGACTTTTTATTTCATTTGTACTTGTTGCTGCATCTTCATTCACATATTTTATTCTTAGGTTATAAATCCTCTTGTCATCTTCTAGCCTTTGTATCATTGCTTCCTGGTTCCTTATTTTTAAGAGATCCTTCCTTTCACAATCATACTTTGCAAATCTATCTTCAAGTTTTGAAAGTTTGTCTTTAGTTTCTGTTAAAAGGTTTTGCCAGGTTTCAATGGAGTTTTTAATTTCCTGATATTCTCTTTGAATCTGTTTCATATATTCTAGGTTTTGTTTATATTCTTCATCAAAGGCTTCTTCTCTCCTTTCTCTGGGTTCCTCTATTCTTTCATTTGTGCCTATTTGAGGATTACCCAGGACTTCTTTTATTAATCTTCTTATATCTTGCTTCACCTGAGTTAGAATTTCAGATTTAAATTCAACGATGAGGTCACAGATGTATTTCTTTATTTCCAATGAGGCTGTCTCTGACATTACAGGTTTGCTGCTCTCAACCTCCTCTGCATTTACCTCTGTTGGACTCACTTTCCCTGGTTCCGCAGTTGGGGACCTTTTGCTCTTTCTCTGTCTTGTCATGTTTTCAGCCTCCTTCAGATGGGTGGGTGGTGAAGGTCTCTGGGCCTTTCATTTTGCTTACAGTTTTTCTGCAGTGCACTTGCTAGGGAAGTACCACCCCCAGTCCGCACGCTGAGAGCTGGCTCCTCCCCCTGCACCAGTCAACCAGTTTATGCTTCAACAAGTTTGTGTGTTCCCTGGGAATGTCACTGGCCCAGAAAAGCCTCTTCCCTGGCTACTGGGTTTCAACCAGGGGCATGGCCCTGCCCGAGCAGATCCCACCAATCTGCTTTGGACTAGGAGTCATCAGCGGACACTGCCTCAGGTTTTAATTCAAGCCGGCCCTGCCCAACTCCAAAATGTCGCCCAGCCAGTCCTCCGGGTTTGGGGATTCCAGTTCCCATCTCTCACCAAAGTTCATGCAGCTCGACTGACTGTTTCCACTCCCCGTCTCAGCGCCTCCTCCAGCCGAGGGTCTGGAGCTCACCAACCCCCGCTCTCGGCAGGGCCGTGACCTCAGCTCGATCCTGAGTCACCTGACTCTAAGACGGGCTGGTACAGTGATCGGGGCTCGCCCAGCTCCAGCCCTCTGTCCACGCTTCTTCTTCTTCTTTCTTTTTTCTTTTTTTTTTTTTCTTTTCCTTTTTCCTCAGTTTCTTCCTGGGTAATGAGAATTCCTCTCTTTATGTCTGGCTTTCTCCATGTTGCCAGATTCCACGGTCTGAGTTGTTTTTTTTTTTTTTTTCCTCAGAGAGGCTCTTATCGTGCCGCCACTCAGTCAGCATCTTGCAATCCTCAGTTGTGTCCTTGTTTTAGTGTCCTAGGATATGTGACAGAAAGAAGCTTGATGGACTAGGAGAGCCCAGTGGATCTCTCATTTCTTCTGCTATAAACAAACAAAGCATCATTGTCCATTTGCTTCCCTAAAATAAACTGAGACTGGGTAGCTTATAAAGAGCAGACATTTGTTTCTGCTTGTTCTAGAGTGTGGGAAGTCCAAGACCAAGACACCAGCACCTGGGTGCTTCTGAGGGCTTCCTCTAGGGCCTCCAGAGGGAAAAGGTACTGTGTCCTCACAGGAGAGAAAGAGTAACGTCAGGAGGGAGAAAATTCTTCCATCAAGCCCCTTAAGAAGGGCAATCCAGTCCTATTCATGAGGGAAGTGTTCCCGAGGTATAATCACCTCTTAGAGACCCAGCTCTTAAAACTGTTCCATTGGCAGACATCTCAGAGGGCCAGCCAGCTGGAAGACAGTGAGTCCACCTTCTGTGTCCCACCATTACATTCCAGACACTGGGGCTGGCTAGAAGACAGAGTTTGCGATCTGGGCCTCCTGCATTGTATCCTGGGGGGCTGATGGGAACCCCAAGACTCAGAACAACAGCTCAGCACACAGATGAACACACACCTCTGGAGAGTGAAGTCATCAGCAAGGCCAGTATTGTGGAAGCATCTGAAGCAGCCGCAAAAAGACACCATGTGGATTCTGGAGAACTTTACCAACAGAGGCCAATCCCAGCCCTCACATTCAGAGGTCAAGGTCGGTTCCATACCCAGCACATCTCTGGGATGTATCATGGACATTATCACAGAACTGTAAACACCAGAAAGTAGGTTCTTGGGACAGCTATAAAGAGCCAACTACATCCAGAGGACATCCCTGAGGAATGGACATCTCCTTTCCTCCTTGAGAGAAGCTTCAATGCTAGTGGTAGAACTATATATCATGGGAGGTTGGTGAGTATCAACATAAAAGACAAAATTAAAGAAAAAAGAGAAGGTGGAGAAAGGCAAGATACAGAGGATGAGTACAGTCCCCAGGCCCCCAGCCCACTCACGACAGGCCTGGAACTCAACAGGATAGATGGAGGTGGAAGTCAAACATTGGAAGTTTCTGAAATGATAACAACAAAGTGAGAAAACAAGTGAAAGAGGGTACAGAGAAAATGATCTCTCAGTACAAAAAGAAATGATGCTTAAAATCAAAGATGTTGGAGAATACACAAATGAAAGAAAAGATGAGCTTAGAAAAAGATGGAAACAAAAAATGCCCAACATAGGAGAGAAACAGAATCCACAAAAAAAGACACAAAAGGAGATCCAGGAGATTAAAATCTCCATTGAAAGCATATGCAACATATTGAAGGAAAGAAAGGATAGAATTTCAGATCTTGAAGACAGAATTGCAGCTAGTGATCATGAAAAGATATCCTAAAAATAACAAGAGACCTTGAGAAATCAATCCAACAGGTACAAAATGAAGTAAAGATGAAGAACGCATGATTGACTGCAGTCAATGAGCAATAAGACAGCTGGAGACAGCACAAATGCCATTACAATAATAAATATATATGCGCTTAATACAGGAGCACCCAACTATATGAGTTATTGTTAGACATGGAAAATCAAATAAACAATAGCACAACTGTAATGTCACTGAGAGATCAACTAGACAGAAAATCAGCAATGAAATATCAGAGCTGAACCAAATCTAGACTTAATAGGACCAAATGGACTGAACTGAATGGACTTAATAGGAAGAAGCCATGACCCAAGGCCCCACACCAGTGGCCCAGAGAGATCCAGGGAGCCCAGTGTGAGCCTGGAGAAGATGCCATGCTCTGACACCACCACCATCAGGGCAACATCAGTGAACCACCACCCAGTGTATCTCCACCACTCCAGGAACCTCAAATCAGAGGAACCCAGCTGCCTGGTCCAGTCCACCACAGTGAGGCACTGGCAGCCAATGCAAGAAGCGCCCAGGATGCAGCAGTGGGCTGATTCTGAGGAACAGAGGGAAATATCAAGACAAAGGAGCAAAATACTACTCAGACCTCAGCCCACGCAGAACAAGTTCAGGAGACACAGACATAGGAATTAGAAGTCACACACCAGAGATTTCTGAAAAGGTAACAACTAAAGTAAAGAAGCAACTTAGTTCTTGTACTGATTGGTTAATTTTACATGCCTATGTCTGATGGTCTGGACAGCTAATTTGAAGATAACAAGAGGCATTATGGTAGCCATTGTTAACTTCCTATTATCTTGTTTTGAAGTCCTGCATCATTTTCATTGTTTTGTTTTGTTTGATTATATTCCATTTTGTTTTGTTTGATTTTATTATGTCTCATACTCATGCTATGGGTAGCTATTCTGAAGATAACAAGAGGCATTATGGTAACCATTGTTGATTTCCTGTTGTCTTGTTCTGAAATTCTATACCACTTTCATTGTTACTTTTTGGTTGGATTTATTCTGTTTTGTTTGATCTTACTCTTTTTAAAATAAAATTTAAAAATTAAAAAAAAATAAAATAAAGGTGCCCTGCCTTTCCTGCTGGTTCACCAGGAATTGTGGGGTCCAGGGGGTGAAGACAGGTTACGTGTGCAGTTGTGGAGTCCGTCAAACAAGAGCAGGAGAACATGCAATAATGACCCAATGTGCGTATTGTATATAAAACTGTGTGCATAAAATTTTAAGTTCCATATTATCTGATATTAATATCATCATTTCTGTGTTCTGTCTGCTTTCTCTTGCTACCTTGTTGATAAATTAGTATTCAGCTGCTTCTCTCACTTTATATGTTATGAGATAGACAGACAGACAGACAGATAGATCTATCTCACAGAATTGTGTTCTGCAGCCCAGTCTAAAGCCCATCTCTGAAGGGAGGCTCCAGCCCCCTCATGTGCATTTGCTGTTCTTTCTGTCTCGCATTGTGCTGGTGACTGATGGAACACTGCTCCTTTGTCTTGTGTTTGCCAGTTCGACCAGATTGCTAAAAATTTCTTATCTTCCCTTATTAATTTAGAAATTTTATTAAATTTTTCTGTTCTATTAAAAATATTACTACTTTGGCAATACCTGAATTTTGGAAAAGACATGTGCACACCATAAGAGGAGACCATGGCCGGAGGGCAGACTAATGGAAGCCAGGCCAGAAGGAGAGCACAGTGGACAGCCAGATGTGGACTGGCTTCAACTGTGAGAGCTGGAGGCACTGATGGATTAAAACTGCCCCCCGGACACACTTTCACTGCCTTCCATACACCCTGGCGATCGATGGCCACTATACTTCACTGCCAGGATATCTTTAAACATAATTAATTAATCAGGGTATTGAGCTGCTGGAATGAAACTCACTTCTCATTACTTATGTTCTTACAAAAAGCAATTCAGGAAGATTTAACTGTTGGAAGGTTTTTAAAGTAACTATTTCATATAATATGTGCAACTTGGTGAATAAAATAAACTTCATCTGTTTGATGTTCTCATTTTTTAAACCAATTTTCAAAATGTGTACTGAAATTAGATGATAAAACTGAAAAGTCAACATTCTTTTTAATTTCACAAAAAGTTCAAACTATAATTGTGATCTCATGGTTCAGACCTATTTTTCCCATCATCCTTATAAACTACAAGAATTAATATTGGAACTCTCATGCTACTGGGTTTTCCCTTACAGAATTTTGTGCCAGGAGTTTCATGAGATGATAAAAGGAGGTAATTTATTTATATTTCTGCCTTGGAGTCCTATGCAGGCGTGACCACCAAGAGCTCCATGCATGTGTGAACACCAAAAGTTCTGTTCGGGTGTGACCACTAAGAGCTCCATGCAGTGTGACCACCAAGGGCTCTGTGCAGGTGTCACCATGAACAACTCTGCCCTTTGCACCCACTGCAATGCTCCTTTCTTAAACACCTGGCCCTGATGGTGAATGTCCCTCTTCTACCTCTGTCCCACAGCTCCTTAATCTACTGTCTCCTTCATCTCTTCCTGGTCTTATATACTGCTTTGTCATAACTTATCTAACAATTCATGTTCTAGAGTCCAAGCCGTTGTAACCAGGAAACAGGATAATCTCACTATCAGGCATAACATTATAAAAATTCAACGTTCAAAGAAGGGAATATAAAAATCCTAAAAGCGGTTGGGGAAAGTACACAAGCACATGCATACAAACACACTTATTTTTGTATAAATACACGGTCTTGAAGAAAGAGAATAGTAGCTGACTTTTTCACAACATCTTGTAAACCAGAAGACACACGACTGACATCTTCAATAATTCAGTCTGTTTGGGGGCTGAGGCACAGGTTGGGAGATAAAATTCTATACTCATTGAAAAAAATCTTGTACAATAATAAAAACTGTGATGCACACAACAGAAATTCCTAAGGATGTAAGTCAAACAGAAAAATATCTTATACAGAAGATTCACAAGCAAGAAGAAAATAAAACCAGATAATGAGGAAATCTATGTATAAATCTAAATAAAATTTACACTATAAAAATATCTTTTGAGGATTAGAACATAAAAAATTAAAACAATAGGAAAAATGTAGGAGAGGGTAAATTGAGTTCAAGTGTTACAAGTTGCTTTCATTGCTTGAAAAGAGCATAAAAATATTAAATTAGTATAGAAGTAAGTTATTTTATAATTTGTCAGATAAATGTTAAAAGAAAAAAAACATGTAAAACTTTCAAATCCTTGGCTTCAAAATACTGTTAATGTAAGTCAAAAAAAGGAAAAGTCATCAAACAGAAAAAGGTATGAAGAAATTCAAGTCACTAAGTAAAATGACAACTTTGACCCATGTATATCAATATTTGCATTAAATACCAACAACTGTCCATAGTGAAACACTAAAAGATCAGCAAAATATATGTAAACAAAAGTACTGACTATGAATAAGTTAAGTTTAGTTTCATGGTGGAAGACTGAGAATGGAAAAACAGCCCAAGTATTACAAGACAAAGAAGGAAAGTCACAGATGCACAATGGCATTTGATATCTGATAAAAAAAATTTTTCATGAAAAATGATAAATGGTTTAATAAACTAGGGATAGAAATAATTTTTTCTCAGTCTAATAAAGATCACTTACAAAAAGTAAATACCAAGCACTATATGAAATCGGTAAAAAGTTGGAAAGTTTTGTTTTTGAGGTGAAGAACAAAACCAAGACGCTTTATACACTAACTCCTTTCAGTGTGTACCAGACACCCAGCCTCCACGGTGAGCCAGGAATGGCAGGGAAAGAAAGCAGCAGAGATGCAAAGGAAGAGGATGCGCTTTCAGAGGCGAGAGGGAGTTTTACATAGAAAGGTCTCCATCAATAATTCACTAGGGATTATAAGGAAAAAATGAGCCAAGTGGGAAATTCGCTAAAACCCAACATGTAAAAATCAGTTGTATTTCCACATGACAACAGAAAGACTAGAAAACAATAAAAATATCAATTACAACAGCAAAAAATATCTAGAATAAAAGCCTCACAAAAAAGTACACAAGACTTTAGTAGGAAAAAAATTACGAAACGTCATTCAGACAAACAAGACTTAACTATGTAGAAAGCAGAAGCGGATAGGATCCGCTCTGTAAGGGTTCCCGCTCTCTTTGAATCTGGCTACAGTCGGGGAAACCCTAACATTGCACTAAGGAATGGAAGCGCCGAGAGGAGGGAATTCCGTGGTTTGAACCCGTCTCCTTCAGAGGGCGCTGTTCCGAGGTGGCCAGTTTTACGTCTTAAGGTCAACACTGCAAGGGGCTGTGGAGCTCTGGCCTCCTTTCTTTCCTGGCTGAGAGTTGAACAGTTTGCTCTGTTACGTGCGTCCTCCGTGATACGCAGCCTTGCCTGAGACCCCAAGCTCGGGGACCCCTCACCATCAGCTGGAACCTCCCAACTGTGAGCAGAATAGATCTTTTGTCTTCATAGGTGGATCACATCTCAGGTGCTTTACTTATAGGGATGAAACTGACTGGCACAGGGATCTGGAGAAATGTGAATATCCAAGGTTCTCCTGAAGAAGAAGTACAACATGGAGAAGCTGCTTACTCTATCTAAACATTATTACAAATGAAGACCAGGACAGTCTGGTCTGTGATTTACGGAAAGACTAAAGGAGTAGATGGGAGAGAGTTAGGACTATAAACACACTCACAGTGCACACACATACTCTTGATGCAAGTCCAGTGTGACATTCGAGACCACTGAGGACATGCTCTCCTTTGATAAATCCTTTTAGGATAGCCAGGTATCCTCATGGAAAAATAAACAGCAAATCAGAGCTCTGCCACTCAGGTCACCCAGTAAAACTTTACCTTCAGATAAATCAATATCATAAATGGAAAGAAAAATCAACTATATTAACAAATGCCTTCATCACGTTGGGATACAGTAAGCTTTCTTTAACTAGATTAAAACTGCATTGATCATCAGGACCTACTAAATTAAATTCATGCACTGCTCACTAGAAAGCCCCACAAAGAGGGTGTGGGTGTGTCAAGATGCTTTCCACTTTCTTGCTGGATTGCCTCTTTGTCCTTCCCACGCAGAGATGGTGAGGAAGAGGAGAACAGGCGAGAACTGATGGGCTCCAGCGAAACGTGTTGAGAAGGTCAGAGATGCCCGAGGGGAAGCTCGTGTCTCCTCAGGGAAGCGCTCACATGGAGAATTCAGTGCCTTGGAGAGCAAAGTTGCCCCCGGGGCTGTTCTTTACCTTCCTCCCTCTGTGACCTGACCCTGTCTTTCCTTTCTCATCAGCAGACAGGTGGCCCTTTCCTTGTCCTGTCTAGAAGTCACCATTCCTCAGCGCAGGCGGCCCGCCTCTGCTCAGCAGACCTGTAGTCCCTGGAACTGTTCCCGGGTAAACATAATTATTCCTCCTCCGCATCGAACTGTCCTCCCACTGCCACATGTGATCATTTTTCTAATCACACAAACATAACGCACTGAGTCACCTTGAATCCTCTCCTCTGCTTTCCCGTCTCCACCTATGGTCACTCTGTTACCAGGCCTAGGAACACTCCCCGCCCCCACGGCTCGGTCTGCATTTTCCACCTTCTCGTTCCATTCCCAGGGCCCACTCTCTGCACAGCGGTGCCTGCAGCCCTTCCCTTCTGGACCACAGTGGGTGCTTTCCACCGTCTCTCTGCCTCCAGCCCAGCCACCGCCACACCAGTTCTCCCGTATCGTCCCGGTTTAGTGCTTAAAAATGTTCAAGGCAGCCACTGCCCAGAGCAAACACAAGATCATTTTGGGGAGTTTGCCTACACCCCTACATGGAACTAAAGCCTGCGTCTGTCTATTGCTCAGAAACCACTCAGCCCTCTTTCTCCCTTTCCCTGCCTCTGCACTCTTAAGGTGCGACATTTACCCTGAAATGTTCTCCCTCTTTCTGCTTCTTAGACTCTACTTACTGTTTTCATCCTCTTGGTGAAATGTTTGTGCTAGAATCATAGCAGCTCAAGTTACCTCCAACTAAAATGCACACAAATCATTCACCTGCTGAGTGATCCGCTTGCTTTTTGTGTGCATGCACGTGTGTGTGTGTGCACATGTGAGTGCTCGTGCGCATGTGTTTTAACCCTGCCTCACTGAATAGTGAGCTGTCCATGGTCAGGGGTTCTAGGTCACGCTACTGTACAGTCCTTGTGGCAATTAACAAGAGATTCCCCGTATAACACATGATAACTCGTTATTTAATGAAGTGTAGATATGTTATTAATTCTTCTGAAAACCACAGTTGACTCAGAAATCATTAAGAGTGCCTCACTTTTTTTTAATGTGTCGCAAGTAGCCTATATTTTTTCAGTTCACCACATTGATCTTCATTAAAGATCTGTTTTACTTTAAAAAAATTTAAAATGTAATTAACCAAAAGGATTGAAATAAAATAAAGGGGAATTAGTATAAATAACCCTGTTGGGTTTCAATAGTTATAGAGAATAAAATTCACAATATAGATAAACTGATTGATAAACTAATTGTAAATTAGAAATTCATTGTACCAGAAAATTCTTTTTGTTTTTCTTTGTTTTGTTTTGTTTTTTGAGACAGGGTTTCACTATGCAATTCAGGCTGGCCTTGAACTCACCATGTAGCCAGCCTGGCCTTAAACTCACAATGATCCTCCTGTCAGTCTCCTGAGATCTGGGATTACAGGCATGTGCCACCATGCCCAGCTCTAGAAGATTCTTGAGTAAAATGGAGTAAATGTATTACCATTCCAGATCTCATATCTTGTGCAGATACATCTCGCTGAGGGGCCCACATTGTCCCCAAGAGAATTCAAGTTTTTAAGAAATTATCCAAGAAAATTCAACTTCTTCCCAGTATGGACAGACAACACTATACTTGAGGTATTTGCTGTCAGAGAAATTGCTAAGAGGTCCAAGAAATTATAAGCTACAATGACTGTTAATCAATTGTTTCTCAATTTTCTGGGACAAAAGATAATGCATGCTTTTAAGATAAGGAAGGACATCATTTATAGCAAACAACAAAATTAGAGACAAAGGCAAAATTCACAGGACACAAATTATCAGTGTACCCTACAGAGAATTCAGCCTCTCTGTCTCCTCTTTGAAAAGAAAATGCTTCCTTCCATGGCAGGATTGCAGTGGCTACCTGAGGGGCATGACTAGTTTTCTGGGGAGTCAGGCAGAGAGCCGTAAGCTGACGAGAAAACCATGGGGTCTGCAGAACAGCTATTTCAGATGACCTAGCAGCATCTCAGCTTCTCCTCCAACAACCCTCAACCAGCTCCCACTTTCACACCATGGGAGACAAACACTGTTTCACCTGCAGGTGTTTCTGGCCCAGTCAGAGAAACCAGGTATAGAAGGCCAGATTCTCGCACCCTAGAGATTCCTTAATTCTTCACAGGGAAACCTCATGTATGTGCTAAGCTATACTCTACATTGTTTTGAATGTAAAGAAAAGTGCTTCAGGTCCAGACACTCTGGAACTCATGAAGGAGGAGGGTCCTCCTGACTTCCCCCAGGAGGTCACCATAGGTCACCCCTTTCCCGGTACCCAGCACCCAGCACCCAGCACCCAGCACCCAGCCAGGTGCTCTCCTGGCATTCTGGGCTGGTCAGAAATGTCCTGGACCAGCACAGTCAAGGAGTGTGACTCCAGGGACCACGGCCAGCTGGTCCTGGCTGAGCAGAAAGGACAGGGCATATCTGGTCGGCAGAAAATGCTGTTGTTGAGATCTGTCCTTAGAGGACGCCTCACGGAGCTTTGGGGATTTTCTGCCTCATTCTCTTACCAGTGCTTAGGGCCACTGAATAGGGCTGTACAGAGCAATGAGAAGGATCAGACGCCTCTGCAGGCTGCGATCTACAAAGTACGAGGGCCACTTCCGTCTCTCTCCTACCGACTCACTCAACCGCCCTCTACTTGCATGAAGAAAGATGCAAAGAAGCAAGGGTGACTCCAAAGCTGGAAACCATGGAAATTACCAAAGAATAAGGAGCAAAAGAGGAGGAGAGATACACACAGAGACAGAGAGACAGAGAGACAGAGAAGGAAAGTATTCCACCTCCAAGGAAGATAACAGGAGACAGCTCATGCACCATGTGCCCAAAGCCCTGCCCTTGGAAACCCCCAGTCTTGTCACCCTTGGCTCAAGTTCCACAAGGACGGGTCTCACAGGGCACAGGCCATAGAGTTGTCCAAGGGTAACTGGGGAGAGTTCAGAGGAAAAATGAAGTCATGTTACCATTGAAACTGAGTATTACGAAGCCCCATGTGACTCAACAGCCCTCAGGCTAGAGGTCATGGGTACCTACGGCCTTCTCTCTTGAAGCTTCAAGTGAAGTGACACTATCAAAAGGACCTAGGTACAGCACAGCTCTCTGCTGCAGGACTGCCTGGCACTTTGGTGTCAGTGTCTCCAGGACTGGGGCTGAGCACACTCCCAAGGTGTCTCTCAGCACCCTGGCTTCTCACTGCGCCTCCCCGGGCAGTCACTTGGAGCAGGCTAAGCCTTCAAGTCCCTCTGGCCGCTGCCCAGTAAGAACAGTCACCAGGCTGAGCTGTCCACTGCTCCCTAACCCGCCCTGTTACTGCTTCCACACCACCGGCCCCTGGGATTCATCCTTCCCCCAGCTTCCTGCCCTCAGCCTCCTAAAGAACCATAGGCTTGATAACAAGTACAGCTAATTGGCCCTACCTCAGTTTCCCCTTCCTAAGCTAACTGTGCTCTAGACTAATGTGGCTTCCAATAGCTTTGGGAGAACACAATCCATCCTGACTCCAACCTAGGTGCCCAGAGCCCTTTCTCAGCATGTGAAACCCTTGTCTCCTGCTCCCAGTGACCAGCTCACCATACAACAGACAGGAGCCCTGGCCCTGTGCATGTCACCCCTACAGGATTAGTGACACCCAACACAAAAGAGCTACCAGATAGCTACTCTAACTAGGTGCCTGCATCATTTCTTGTTGACAAAGAAACACACATTTTGTACAGGTAGTAAGCATTAAACCACCCTGGGTGTGCAAAAATCAAGCCTAAAGTTTGCAAAGGAGTAGAAAAAAGCTTCAAGACATTGCGAGACAATAAATTTGAAAACCATGTTGAAAGGAGCAGAATTGGCACTGGCATTCTAAGAATGTGTCCAGGGTCGGTCATATGCATCTTGTGAAAATATAACTGCGGGCAGACAGGGGGGTGCAGACGCCAGCACACCCGCAGGAGCCGAGATTAGCTAATGAAACGGCAGACTTGCCGCGGAGCAGCATGTGGGGCTGCTAGGACTCTGTGCTGGGGAGAAGAGCAAAGCCATTCGCTCCCTTCCTGCCTGCCTATACAGGGTTAATGGGCAGAAGACACTGAGGCTCTGGGCTGCCACAGTGCCCTTGGGCACAGGGACAGATCAGTTTCCACACCTCCACCCTCTGTAGGTGAGGAGCAAAACTTTGAGCCAGCTCACAGGTTCTCGGGGAAGGCACAAGCAGAGAGCATTATCACCCCCAGGCGGTGAGGCAGATGCTGAGAGGGAAAGAAGCCCTGTGTATCACAATGAACCATCTGTGGCTCCTCAAAGCACAGTGCTAACCAGCAAAATCTATTCCTTAATATTTAATTTAACTCATTAAATTAAATTAAAATTTTCTCCTTAGGGGAGGGATAATGAAAGCAAGTGGAGAAATGCTGACATAGCCTATTAGAAAAAGTTGGCCAAAGCTTTCATCAAAATTAAAAACTTTCATGCATCAACTGGTGCTATAAAGGAAGTGAAAAGACAATCTAGATAACAAAAAATATTTGCAAACCATATACTTAATATAGATCTTGAATGCACGCTGTCTGAAAAGATCATTTACAATTCAAAAACAAAAAGACAAGTACTCAATTGAAATGTGAGCAAAGGAGCTGATCAGACTTTTCTTTGGAGAAGATTTGTCCATGGCTAGAAGATACACAAAGAGGGCACACATCCGAAGTGATTAAAGAAATGAAAATCAAAACTGAGTCGCACACACGCGTGGCGACTCTAAGCTGAGAAGCAGAAAGCACCACGCATAGACAAGGTGGGGGACACGGAACCCCAGCAATCGCTGCCATGGGAATGTAAAACACTGCACCCCTGTGGGAAGCACTTGGCAGTTCCTCTAAAACTGGACCTAGAATTACCATGTAACCCCCCAGCAAGTTGGATTTCTCAGTACACACCTAAGAATATCGAAATGCAACAACTTTTACGCTAGTGGTCAAAGCAATATTATTCAATATTAGCCATAGTAGCCAAACAACAGAAATAATCCAAATCGCCATCGATGAAGGAATGAATGGATAAATGGAATGGTGTGCACTTGTGTCGTGGAACATTATTCAACCATCAAAAGGAATGAAGCACAGATATGTGTCACAACATAGATGAACTCAGATAATATTAGGCTTAGTCAAAGAAGCCATTCACAAAGCACTACGTATTGTAGGATTCCATTTATACAAAGTGTCCAGAGCAAGTGTGTCCCCAAAACAGGAAATAAATTAGTCATTGCCAGGGAGTAGAGAAGAACTGCTAAGGGGTAAAGTGTTTCTCTTAAAATGAAGAAAATGTGGGTGGTTGAAAAGGATCGGGATGTCTGTGCAATCTTCTGACTATGCTAAAAGTCACTCAAGTGTGTGAGTTTTATGGTACGTGAATTAAATCTTAATGAAGATAAGTGACCAAATCTTTTTTCCTGAGCAGCCTTGTCCACCCTGACAGAATGAGATGCAGGGTGGAAAAGGTCCTTTCAGCTGCAGACCAGCAAGAAACACGAATCGGGTCACGGCATCCAAGCCACCTCTCCCCCTCCTGAGTCACCCTTAGGCTCACAATCTTCCCACTGAAATAAACAAGCAAGATAATCCCAAGCAAAAGAAGCGTCTGGGCAGCTGCGATGTTGCTTCTCTCCTCTAACTGCACAGCCTCAGTGATTAATCTATTGATTACCCCCAGCTCCCTGTTCAGCAAGCGTGACCACGCCTGATAGCTGCCAAGAAAATTAATCACAGAGCGGGTCTGGCGAGATGAGGGAGGAATGTGTACAGAATTAGAGGCGAGATGACTCAGATCCACAGGAAGGAGAGGAGAGAAATCACCCGCAGAAGTATTTACCCTGCCCATTGTCAGCCAAACCTCAATAAGTGAAGACTCATCTCCCACACTGTGGCACCAAAACAGGGAAAATGTCATCGGAAAGTGACAGACATCGTGGGCCCGGGTCGAGCTGCCTGCTGATTGCACCCTTCGGCAGACAGTTGTGTGTCACTGTGTGAGCTGAATCTCCAGGCCCAACTCCAAACACGAGGAGCCTGCTCTAAGGAACCTTGTCACCAGAGCCCCCGAGGTCTGAGATGCTGTAGCTTTTACTTCGGAGTGACTCTGAGCGGTGGTCACTCTCTTCTTTCTCCATTTCAGGCATGCGGGTGTTACAGCAGGTGGGTTAGTTAGAAATATTCTAGGCAGTCAGACAGGGCTGGCGCCTCCGAGGAGCCAGTGCAGATACCTTGCAACTGTGGAGGAGACAGGCACCTCTGCTGTGGGCCAGACCTCAGGACGAAAGAAAACAGATGCACCCACGTACTTCCTAAGGAGAGGCATCAGGAACTGATATTCTAAATAGGTATCAGTCACTTTGAGGAAGCCAGGAGTCCCCATCCCAACCCCCTACAGGAAGGTCACTGCCGGTAAGCATGCCCTCTTGCTACGTGACTCACTTCCCCTTTTGTCTCCAATTTGGTCAATTTTACCTGAACCATTAATCTTACGGGTTGACCACAGTTCTGTCCCACCTTATGCTCACTTTTCGATTTCCCATTTTCCCCCACTGTGGACTCATCTCACTTCATGGTTTTGCTCAATAAAAGACAAGTCTTTGGCAACCCATTCGGGACCCCTCTGTCTCTCTCAGACAGAAGCTTTCTTTCTCTCAATAAGTATATTCTGCCCTTAAGCTCCGTTGTTCCTAAAACTCATCCTTGGATTTTTGAGCACACGAACTCATACCAGACACAGTAGGTAGGGAGTTCCATTCCCTCGTATCACTGGGAATCCTGGGGCTGAGTGATGGCTGGGAACAAGCGAGGACCGAGCTGGGTCCCCGACATGGGGCAGGAGCAGGTAGAAACACAGGTGACGTCTCAGAGATGATGGGGGGTTCCTGGAGGTGGGACCCTGCGCAGCTGATTCACTCACCAGCTCAGCCCTGCTTGCAGTGTGTGTTGGCAGCACCATCCAAGCCCAAGCAGGCTCGGATCCCGGTAGTCTCAGCCCCCAGGTGGCTCCTGCCCTGCTGCGCATGCTGCCCTGCTCCTTGCAGACAGAGGAGGTCCACCACAGGTCCGGGCCTGGCCCACCCCAGCCTCAGAAGTCAGTGCCCGATGTTAACCCCAGCCTCTCCTCTCACCCTGCACCCTCAGCCTCCTGCGCCCTGCGAGTCCCCTTCCTTTGCCCGTGTCACTGGGAAGACAGTGCAGTGCCGCCCTCTCTCCTGGGCAGGTCAGCTACTACTGCATCACAGGATCCATCACCCTGCCCGGTCCCCCCTCTCGGGGTCGCAGGTTTCCAAACCACGGAGGCAGACTCTGCAGACACAGCCTGGGCCACACTGTCCTGGTTGCTCAACCGTGGCCGCTCCTCCAGGGGACACTTCTGTTTATCGGTCCCTCATTATGGGAATGAGTGCGGAGATTTAGCTAAAGCCATTCAGTGCACGTTTTAATGTCAAGCCTCACTAATTCCCGTCTCTCTCCTCTGGGGCGCTGCTGCCTCCTTAAATACACCCAGCCCCTCCCCCAGGCCACTCCTGAGGGGCTCCTCCTCCCCCACTGCTCTCCCCATGACCAGCTCAGGTCAGCCAAGACCCCAGATAGAGCAAGACAGCAAACTCCACTGCGTGTCTCCTTTATTTCCAAAGTGAAAAAATACAAACACCAGCAAGAGTAGCCATTCGTGTTTTTAAAATAATTTTGTTTTAAATAAGTCTAAGAGTTGCAGCAGACAAAAAACAAAGTCTCAGTTCTTGCCGCTGCCGTCTGGATTATTTCTCAGGGCACTGAGGGGTGGGGGGAGTGTGCCACCTCCTCTAAATTCTCTGATCCCCAAGGAACCCTGCGGGGTGTCCCCTGGAGCATCTCATCCGTTCCGCAGTTCACCCAGGGCTCCCACAGCCTCTGTCTGACCATCTTCACTCTCTTTCTGCTATGTGACTGAACACCAGAGCAGATGGATTATAAATAGTAGCAGTCACTGGGCTCCTGGTTGTGGGGACTGGGAATCTAAGGTGGAGGGGCCATAGCTGTGCTGGCTCCATCACAGCACGGCAGAAGAGAGCACGTG
>PVLA01016033.1:0-22421 GCA_004027455.1 Hydrochoerus hydrochaeris
CCTCCCCTGTCTGCTGTTGATCTGTGAGGTGCACACAGGAGCAGCAGTGTGGGCCAGCTCCTTCCCTCTCAACCAGTGAGTGACTTCAGCATGTTAGACTGTGCCCTTCGGATGTCAAGGTTCGGGACAACCTCGTCCCTGCCTGTTGGGTCCTGACCAGGGGCATGGCCCAGCCCAAGCAGATCCCACCAATCCACTTTGGGCCAGGAGCCGCTGACGCTGCCTTGGCTGTTGATTCAAGCCTGTCCTGCCCAAATCCAATAAGGTCATCTAGCCATTCATCTTGCTGTGGGGAATCCAGTTCTCAGCACTCACCAAAGTCTGTGCAGCTTGGCTGTGGCTTACCAACCCCCACTCTTGGCAGGGCCGTGACCTCAGCTCGATCATGAGTCAACCAACTCTAAGGCACACTCAGTACAGCAACAGGAGTGTGCCCAGCTCTAGTCCTCCATCCATGCTTCTTTTTTTCTTTTTTCTTTTTCTTTTTCCTCAGTTTCTTCCTGGGTCATGAGAATTCTTCTCCTTTCGTCTGCTCTTCTCTATGGTGTTAGATTCTAGCATCTGAGTTATTTTTCTCAGAAAGGCTCTCTATCATGCTACCTATCAATCGGCCATATTAGATCTCCTTAATTGCTATTCTTTTATATGATTCAATTCTTCTAACCCCTCATATATATTCTTCTTTTTCCTCACAGGCCACCAAAATCCTTTGCAAAACAGCTTTTAAATTAGCATTTTTTTTACTTCTATCTTATGTTAACAGAATCCGTTTTATTAACACAGTAAGATTCTTTCCCATCTATAAACCCAGGAATTGAGTATAACAAATAACAATGTTCTCCAGTACCACCATCACCACCACTTTCAATTAGTATTCTTTTGTTTACTCTGGGGACATTTTGTTTTGTTTTGTTTTGTTTTGTTTTGTTTTGTTTTGGAACCAGGGTTTGAACTCATCATCTTGAACTTGCCAGGCAGGTGCTTATGCCCCTGAGCTAAATCCCCGGCCCCTAATTAGTATCCTTTTGTTGTTGTTGCTTGTTTTGGTTTTGATTTTGGTTTCAATTTTGATTTTTTGAAACACAATCTTGCTATGTTGTCCAGTTTGGCCTGATCATCCTATCTCAGTCTCCCAAATGTTGAGATTATAAGCATGTGCTACCACACCTTACACCCTACACATTGTGTCAAAATCTTACACCCTAAGGTGTAAGATTACACCTTCTTACCACACTAAGAAGTTAGTTAACATTCTAACTTCATACAATAATTATTCTTTTAAAATCTCCACAGGGCAGGTATGGTGGCACAAACCTGTAGTCCCAGAACCCTGGGAAGCCAAGGCAAGAGAATTGCCACAAATTCTAGGCCAGCCTGGACTACATAGTGAGTTGTCTCAAAAAAAAAAAAAATCCCAACAAATTGGAAGGGCAGGGCAGGACACAGGAGTGACCAGAAATTGGATAAACCAAGACACAATAAAGAGGAAGTATTAGTTCTGGCTTTTCCATATTATACTATGTAGATATATGTATTAGTACTGGGGATTAAATCCAGGCCTTCACACTGATCTTCCTTTCAATAATTTGTATTTTTAGACAGGCTGTTGCTAAGGCAGTAAACTGCCCAAACTGGACTCAAACTTTCCATCCTTCTGCCTCAGCCTCCCAGAGTGATGAAGTTATAGATATTTAACATTACATCCAACCTATACATGATTTATTTCAAAAATGACTGCAAGAGTTCAAAAATTCCCAACACATAAAAATGATTAAGGAGGAGAGGGGCTTGGGATTTAGCTGAGTGCCATAAGCACCTGCCTGGTAAACTCGAGGTCATAAGTCTGATCCCAGTACAAAAAAAAAAAAAAAAAAAAAGAATGATTAATGTTTGACGATATAAAAAGGCTTATTGCTTCAGTTTATTATACATGGCCTAAATGCATCAAATAACCATAATGTAGCAGCACATAAAGATGTAAAAATCTCAAAAATAATAAAATATCCAAAAATTGGATCTGTTCCTTTACCCATATCTAAGATTGCTATTTATATTTCAAGGCCCTCTCTAACATTTCTAGAACACAGTACTGTAATACTCAGTTCATAATTTCCCTATCATTCACATTTCCCATCATTCGATGCATTAAAATTTTCATGAAATTTGAACTCTACTCATCTCTAACCCAACAAACTTCTACACATCCCCATCTGGGTGATATGGATTCATGAGTGGATTTAAGGAAAACCATTTCACCTCTCCAGCTCACAACTTGAACCTCTTACTCTGGACATACTATCTCTTGACCCTCAACTTTCTAACTCCTACTGAACTCATTATTTTGCCCTCACATTGTGTCAAAATCTTATACCCTAAGCAAAACTAAATTCATTTTTTTCTCAAATTTTTTCAGTGTAATGCTCAGCACTACAGAACTTAAAGTGGTAGTAACTATAACCACAAAACTCACACTTTTAAGATTTCAAAATAACTTAATAGGTTTTATTCATCCCTAACTGACCTTCTATTTTGAGCTCCCAAAACTATTCAAACATCCCTCTTTTTGGAGATTACCTTGCCTATTTCACTTAGAAGCCATGACAGCAATATCCTCAGCTCCTCAAAATTTATATAGAACCTTATCTATCTCTATTCCTTTCCCTGTGTCTCACCAAACTGTTGAATCAACTCTCCCCTATTTTCTCTGGAACCTCAACCCATCAATCATTTTCTATATGATATACCTATAATGATTCCCTTTTCACTGATCCAATTCCCATTCCCCATCAGTCTGTTACATTTTCTTCAAATCCTAATTTCCTACTTGAATTTATTCTAAAAATCTTCCCTTCACATTTTCTCAGCTTACTTTTGCTATCTGTATCCTTGCCATCACTCATTCTTATTTGTTTTGTTTTGTTTTGCTTTGTTTTTAAAATAGGGTCTCATGATGTAGTTCCAGCTAGCCTTGAACTTTGCGCAATTCCCCTACCTTAGCCCGCTGGGTGCCTCACACCCACCTCCTTATCCTAAGTACTTTAACTCTCTGATACAGTGTTTTGCACTTGCCTCCCTTTCTTTCTAAACCTAATCAGCCTGCCTAGACGTTTGCCAGTGTTTCACCCTAATCCTAACCCTAAATTCTCAGATAAATATAAATGGCAAATAAATATATTAAAAAATGTTCAACATCATTAGTCATTCAAGAAATGCAAATTAAAACAACACTGGGATAACATCTCACTCCAGAAAGAATGACTAACATCAAGAAATTAACCAATAATAAATGCTGGCTAGACTGTGGGGAAAAAAGAACACGTCTCTATTGTTGGCAGGAGTGTGGACTGTGGAGATTCCTTTAAAAACTAGGATTAAAGGTTCCATTCAACTCAGTTATTCCACTTCTGTGTATTTTCCCAGAAGAATAAAAATATCATACCACAGCAATATATGTGCACCTAAGTTTATAGTAGCATAATCTGTAATAGTTAAATCTTGGAAACAACCCAAATGCCCATCATTTGAGGAATGGATAAAAAAGATGTGATATTTCTTTATAATAGAATACTACTCAGCCATAAAGAACAATAAACTCAATGCTTTTATAGGTAAATGGATACAACTATACTCATAAGTGAAATAAATCAGACTTGCATGTGTAAACACTGTATAGTCTGGCTACTGTAAGAAACTGAAAGAATAAGATCCAAAAGTTACAATAGATATAGTAAAAGGGAAAGAAACTGCTCAAAGGGAAATTACAATGTTTGATCAATCTTGCATGCCTGGGGCTGGGGATTTAGCTCAGCAGCATAAATGCCTGCCTTGCAAGCCACTCGGTCATGAGTTCGATCCCTGGTATCGATAAAAAAAAAAATCTTGCATGCCTGTATCTGGTAGCCTGAGCAATTACTTTGAGGATAACAATATACAATACAAAAATCATTGTTAAATTTCTATCATCTTGTTTTGAAATCCTATATCACCATTTATTTTTATTGTTGATGTTGTTATTTTGCTTTTGCTGGTTTTTGTTTGTTTGCTTCTTGATTTGTTTTTTCTCTTTAAAACAAAAAATTAAGAAAATAAAAAAAGATATAAGAAATGTAAATTATCATGAGATACTAGTCCCTCAAGATGGAATTAGAGGACAGAAGAATTTCTAAATCAGCAAGTTTGAGAAGTAATACACATGCTTAGTCATTCTCTTCCTAAGGCACAATGTACAGCCCCATATCAAAGGTTCTGAAAAATCCTGCAGTAAAATGAATTTCTAACTGGTTATCACTCTTATTTGTCCATGAAACTTTTTCCTCCAAACAAGCTATAAACACTTATTTTTCCCCTTAAGGCTGTAAATAAATTTAAAACTATAGATTTTTTTTTATTAAACTAAATTTTTAAATCTTGACACTGGTTCAGATATAACTATTACTAACATATTTAGGTTCCCTAAATCCCAGTTCCCTATCTGTAAATAAAAAATAATAGCCATCATATTAGGCTTTTTGAAAGAAGTGAAGTTTATAAAGTTCTTAGTACAGTGGCTAGTACCTAAGGAATAAAAACCATATGTGTTCTTAGTTGCAGATCATCAAAGATGCTGAAGCAACATGTTGAAAATATGAAATTTACTTTAGCTTTCCTGTTTGAAATCAAAAATTCATTTATAAATTGTAGCCTATGCCATAATGTTAAGTGAAATAAATCAATTATACAAGCTTAAATATCACATGGTTTCTCTTACATGAGAAACTCAGAGTAAAAATAAAAAGCAAAATAAAAGAAAACAGAAGTAAGGAAATAGATCTTGCTCAAAGAGGAAGGAGATCAAGAGACAGAGGAGGAAAGGCGAGAAAGGGCAGGGAGAGAGGATGAAAAAGGAATGAAAATGTGTTATGTACATGTACCAACTCTATATAAGGAATGTGAACTTTATGTACTATAAACATATGCACCTCCCCCCCAAAAAAATGGGAATCAAGAGATGGGTGGAAGGGAGAGAGAGAGGGAAGAGAAAGGCAATGAATAACAGAATTAAGATATATTATACAGAGCCAGGCATGGGGCAAGCTTATAATCCCAGAAGCCAGCCTGGGCTACAAAGTGAGTTCAAAGGCAGCCTAGACTACAGAGAGAGACTCTGTCTCAAAAAAACACACAAACAACAACAGCAACAAAAGAGAAGATATGTTATGTACATGTTCAACCTCCCACGAGGAACATAAACATCAGGTACTACACATTTGCACTAATAAAAAATAAAAACAAAGTAATTGTGGCCCATGACTCTATTATATTTATGTTACACTTTGGTTGTTTATCATTCCCACTTAAATTACATGCCACAGTTATGTTATATAAGCTACAAACATTTATGTGTGATTTGCTTAGTTAGACCAGCTGGAATTGAATTTTTGCTTTCAACTAAAAAATTCTAAGCAACACACTATATAAATATTCACAGTTCTCTGTTTAGATGAAATTCTAGGGAAGGTTTGTGAAGACCTACTAATAAACTTCAAATTTGGTGGGGTTTTTTTTTTCTCTCTCTACTGCCACCCCTCTTACCTCTTCTTTCTTATTAATCAAATTCCTCTCTGTGTGTATTCACAAATTTTGATGACCGTGTCACTGTATTTGGGCTTCAATAGCTACAACTCCAGATGTAATAGCAACTGCATGTATGTAACAGTTACACAGAATCTCTTTCAACCAACTGAGCACATTTTATTTCTGAGAATATATATGAGAAAGGGCCAGACATATAGCTCAGAGATATAGCACCTGTCTAGCACATACAAGGCCCTGGATTCAATCCCCAGTGCTGCAAAAGAAAAATGAAATTAAATTTATAGCCAGGTATGGTGGCACCTGCATGTAATTCCAATACCATGGAAGGCTGAACCAAAAGAAGCACTGAGCAACTTAATCCTTTAGCAAATTTCTGTCTCAAAAAAAATTTTTAAAGGGGGAAAAGTGGCTGGAGAAGTATCTCTATGCCAAGGCCCTAATATGTTCAATATCACACACACACACACACACACACACACACAAATAGAATTTATAGTAGAAAATTAAATATACACTATTTTAAAAGGTATTCCATATTCTTAAAAATTAATGTTCACGTTGTAAAGCTAGAGGTATACTAGAGAACAGCTAAGTAACATTTGATTTGGGAATGTTCTTATTGTATTATTACTATTACTTCACAGGACAGTTCCAAAGGAAAGTCATTAGAGAAAACAAAACAAAAAATCTTGAGAGATATAACTAATAAATGTCAATGTCTTTTAAGGATTAACACCTTTGTTCTCACAATTCATTTCTGGAAACTATTTCCATAAATTAACTGTAATAAAGAAATCCAAATGCAATCACATCAAGGGACTGGATTTGTCAAAGCATAAAGCCCTCAAAAAGGTAGAATATCAACACTAAATGAATGTGACTGGCATGGTGGCTCATGCATTTAAGCCCAGCACTGAAGGTTGACACAGGAAGATCTTGAGGCTGTCCTGGGCTACACAGTAAAAAGACCCCGCACCTTCAAATGAGAATGAGGGATGATTATACCTAAAGCTCTGAGTTAAGAAGCACACAAATGATGCCAGATAAATACCGCAGTTTTCTAATGAGTCTATTTTACATAAAGATTTAGGGGAATGGGATATTAAGACAAATGTTATTGGAGGCACAGATACACAAGGTAAACATATATTTTCAAAGACAAAGACTATCAAATGTCTCTAAAACACAAAAATTTGATATGATATGAAGAGTTCTCAGGATAGCCAGGAATGGTAAATACACACCTATATTGCAGTATTCTAGGAGATTGAGAGGGGTATAACAAGTTTGAACCCCCCCCCCTCCTCGGGCAATTTGGCGACTTATCCAGACCTTGTTTCAAAATAAAAACTTAAAAGGGGGAGGGGCTCTAAATGTAGACCACTGAGAAGGCCCTGGGTTCAACCCTCACTATGGAGAGGGGATGCTGACTCTGAGTTTGAAATGCTTCAGGCAATATTCCCAGAGAAAGCATTCACTTTCCCTAGTTGAAGCCAAAAAAAGTTTGAGATGTACTGCCACAGGGCGATCCTAAATAAATGTGGAATGGAATTGTTAACGCTGTCTCTACAAAAATAAACGATACTATAAGAAATTTTTAAATGAAATAATTGATTCATTGGATGTTAAATTTATGTACAAGACTCTGTGCTCCTCTCCCCCGTCTACAAGACATTGAACACAAGGACTTGAATGAGGTACCTTCGATGGATGGCATGTCTGACCAAAACTTGACAGGGAGGTGCTATAATACTTTTGGGTTACCAAGTCGTAATACAAAACTCAAGTTGGTGATTTAAACCTTAAAACAATTTCAAAAATAAAAATATGCTGAAATTAAAAAAAAAAAAAAGGAAAGCAAGGCTTCGGAATCCTTTGTTTGAGTTTCGAAGCACTTTGGAAAGACGCGGGAGGAGGCTGAAGATAATAAAGCTATTAAGTGAGCCCCTTTAAAGAGGAGACACACTCAGGTATTTATTTGAGGAACAAAGTGACAATTAGTAAGCCCCGCCCTTCCTTTAGCGCAGCCGTTTCCACCTGCCTGGCAGGGGGAGGCAATGGCAGGGATCAGTGAAACCGAGGAAAAGGGAGGTCAGGCGCCGAGAGGCTGGAAAAGACACTGGAAGCCTGGCAGAATTACGAGGAAGGCGTGGCAGGGGAGCACCAAGCCAACCGGGAAGATCCGCCGGCCGAAGACACTCCAGGAGTGTTAGCCGGAGCAGGGGGAAAGCGAAAGGGTAAAACTACTATGACAGCTCGGCAGGTCCGACACTGAGGGGCGGGATCGCGCCCAAACCTTCCATTGTGCGCGCCCCCGCCTCGCCCTCCTCCCCGCCCCCGCCTCTCTCTCCTCACACCCTCACGGCGGGGGCCGCGGCGCAACACCACCCGTCACCGCCTGCACCTTCCAGGTAAGAGACACTACGCTCAGCCCGCCGACCCATTCTCACCGGATGAAGATCGACGCCTCCCGAGCTTCCTCCTGTCCATCTTTCCTTTCTCCTGCTGGAGTCACAGTTATCGGCGCTGTCACCTCAAGACCCCTCAGGCTTGGGGGAGGGGGGGAGGGGAGAAAGACGGACTGGAAAATGCAAACTGCGCTTGCGCAATAGCCGCCTCCTGCCCTCCGGCCGGAAATTACCGCCCCTCCCACTTCTACCCGGAAATCGCTTCCTGAGACTTGTTTTCTCTGCGGGTTGATGCATTACCTGAAAGGATTATTTAGTGCTGCTTTTTTCATGATCTCTGAAATTGTGGGGCCAAATTTAGCCAGGACGTTCATAGGTTTTGCTGATTGGAAGATTAGGTCTACATCCACTAAAGGGAAAAAACATTACAATTTCTTCCAGTTTACGCCGCACAAGGTGGCACTAGAAATACGGAGAAAACATTACTTTTTGCAATTTACTTTGCAGGTCGTTTCTTTGTCCTCACGAAGCATATCCTCAAACTTAGAAACAATATATTTAAAACGGCAAAATCGCCTGGTGCTGTAACCCGCACTTCAGTCTAAACCCAAGTGGCCAATACCTGTATCACAGCTATTAATTTAGCATCTGGGGTGTAAATAAACAGATGAAGCCAGCAGTTGTCATAGTAATAAAGAAGATCTCTTCAAAATTAACTTGTCTCCAGGTATGGTGACTCACGCCTGTAATCCCAGCACTCTAAAACTGAGATAGGATCATAAATTGCAGCCCCGCTTTGAGATTAGGGAGACCTTGTCTCAAAAATAAAAGGGGAGTGGGGATGTAATCCATTGCAAAGGCCCTAGGTTCAATGCTCAGTATACAGGAATAGAGGGAGGAATTTTCTTAATATGTTTGGCAATAATGAACCTTATATGCACTCAGTTCACATTATAAGAGCCTTTTAATTAAAATGATTTGAAATTAGAATTTCATCAGCCTAGGAAAAGGAAAAAAAAATTTAATTGATCATAGTGGATATGGTTTGTTTTTATTTTTGTACCAGAGATCCAACTCACGACGTCGTGCTTGCAAGGCAGGTGCTTATGCCAATGAGCTAAATCCCCGACCCATAGATAATGTGTTTTTTGGGGTGGGGGTGTCTTTTTGAGACAGTCTTGCTGTGCAGTTCAGGCTGGCCTTGAGCTCACTTTGTAGCCCAGGCTTCCCAAGTGCTGGAATTACAGGAGTATGCACCACCAGGCCCGGCATGCTTCTTTATTATTGTGAAACTTTTTTTTTTGAGACAAGGTCTCACTCTGCAGGCCAGGCTGATCTCAATCTTGAGATTCTCCTGCAGCCTCTCAAATGAGGGCTGGGTTCATCTGCACACTCAGCCTGCTAAATACTTTTTTTTTTTTAAGACTATCTCACTGTGTAGTTCAAACTAGCCTTGACCTCGGGGTTTTTTGTATATTTTGAGAGGGTCTGGCTATCCAGTTCAGGCTGGCCTTGAATTCATAGCTATCTTCCTGCCTCAGCCTCCCCAATGCTGGGCCTACAAGTATATGCCACCTCACCCAGCCTTTTTTTTTTTTAAACAGAGTCTCAATGTGTGTAGTCCAGGTTTTCCTGGAACTCATGGTAATCCACCTGCCTCAGCCTCCCAAGTGCTGGGATTACATGCCACACCTGGCATGGTTCTTTATTTGTTACAAAACTTTTTTTTTTTTGAGACACAGTTTCACTATGCATCCCAGGCTGGCCTCAATCTTGGCAATCCTCCTGTCTCAGCCTCCTAATTGCTGTGATTTCAAATGTGAGCCAGCACACCCAGCCTACATAGCTACATTCCTGTCCCTTTTTTATTTTTTATTTTGGAACAGTGTTTCACTTAATTGCTTAGGCTAGAGTTTTACTACGTAGTCCTATGCACATAGGCAACCAGACCAGGCTTGTTAAGCACTTCAAATTAGATATTTATTGTATTTTTTAAGTAGTGAATATGGTTTTAATAGTTTCAATTCCTAGCCAGGCCTGGTTCCTATAATCCCAGCACTCAGGAGGCTGTGGCAGGAGGATTGCCCCAAATTTGAAGCTAGCCTGAGCTACTTAGTGAGTTCAAGGCCAGCTTGAACTACATGGCAAAACTCTGCCTCAAAAACAAGAAAGAAAATAGTTATAAGGCAGTGTAACGTTGATCGACCCTTTCTTACACCACTTAACAGTTTCTTCGAAGAGAGTTAGAGCTCAGTGGAATCTGTGAAAGACCTTTACTAATCACAAATGAATTAACTGTAGTACAACTTAATGTACATAGGTGTAAAGGGGCACCAGGGACATTTGGACTTTCTAAACTACTTTAAAAATTGAAATGAACAATCTGAAGTTTCTTACCAGTGGGTTTCAAAAATGCCTGGGTTTGCAAAAACATTTTTGCACTGTTCTGTTGCTTTTCACTTCATTTTCCTTAGTAATCAATTCTTACGTCAATAGTGCTTTCCAGGAAATTTTTCTTCTGTGTATAAATGAAGTAATGTGACATGAAAAGGCACTAATTGGTTTCAAAGATATCTTCCTTTTTAAGACAACCAGCAATTGGAACTACCCTATATTGAAATAGTCTGGACTGAGCATGGTGGTGCACACCTGTAATCCCAGCACTTGAGAGGCTGAGGCAGGAGAATCACCATGAATTCAAGACCAGCCTGAACTACATAGCAAGATTCTGCCTCAAAAAGAAAAGTTTATTCCCAAACCTGGGGGTATAGCTCAGTGGTAGGGTACTTAGGTATCATGAAAGTGGCCACAAGTTAGATCCCCAGTGCCACAAGAAAGGAAAGAGAGAGGTAAGGAGTAGAAACTGCAAGTTTTACTTATGCCTAGTTGATTTCCTGAGTTAATTGTAGAAAAAAAGCTGGCTTTCTGAGCGGGTTACTGTAGGTTGTGAGTTCTGTTTCTGTATTTGTACATGGTCTAGGTACTTTCCCTTCATATTCCCTTCAGTTTCTTACTACTTGGCATCATTGCAAATATCTAAGGGTAAAGACTTTACCAAAGGTAGAAAAGTTAAATCTTTGTTAAATGCTTAATTTAGTGTAATTTACCACATCACTTTTCCCAGCACTAATAAAATATTGCTCTTTTTACTTGTTTTGTTTTGTTTTGTTTTGTCTTGTTTTTCTGAGACAGGACCTTACTATATAGTTCATACTGGTCTTGAACTCATTAATGTGTAGCCCAGTCTGGCCTTGAACTCATGGTGATCCACCTGCCTCAGCCTCCTCAGTGTTGGGATTGCAAGGCATGTGCCACCACTCCCAGCTCATTTTATTTTTAGAGGTTATTAACCACTTAGAAACTAAACTTCCAAAAATTAATAAAGACTTACTAAAAATATCAGACTTACTGAAAATACGATTCCAGTGAAAAACTCCACTGAGAAAAAGGACTTTTTTTCTCTATTACCGTTTTTTGTGGGTTTTTTCTTGTTTGTTTGCTTGTTTGTCTTTTTGAGACAGGGTCTCACTTTGCAGTTCAGGCTGGCCTTGGGCTCACTTCATAGCCCAGGCTGGTCTCAAACTTGCAGTGATCCTCCTGCCTCAGCCTTGTGAGTGCTGGGATTACAGGAGTGCAACATCATGCACAGCCTCTGTCTCTATTATTAAAATGTCTGTTTTAGTCATTTACTATTTGAGAAAAATAGTAAATATTTCTGGATCCATGACCATTTATTTGGACAATGTATTTATGAATTTTTGGAGAAAGTGATCAAATTACAAAACAAGGTACTCCACCCAAGGGCAATAAACAACCAAGAAGCTTCTGTTACATGACTGACAGAGCACTGAAAAATCATCATTCTGCTTTTCTTGTTTTTCATGTCTGTGGGGTCTTTCAGGCTGTTCAGTAGAGTGAGCCAGGAGTAGTAAATACATCATGGTCACCAACATGGAAGTCAGATACCATATATTCAAATGGCATTGCAGACACACTACGACACAACTGTGCTAAACCTCTATGATAGTGCTGGGGATTTACAGACAGAAAAAGAATGGCAAGGCCTTTTAACAAGAAATACTGAGTTGTGCCATGTATATAGGTCAGCAGCACTGTGCCTGCCTGGCAAGCATAAGGTTGTGAGTTTGATTCCAAAAAGAAAAAAAATTGAGTCTTCTGCCCTAAATAATAGCTCAAACAACTTTATGAACTTGCTTTTTCATAGAAAGTAGCAGGTGAGCAAAGGATAAACTGATATCATATCTAAAAAACATATAGAACAGTGGTTAGGAAGTGATGGCAGTGATAAAACACCACTGCCATGAATGGATGAAAACTTCCAAGCCATTATATAAACTTGTAGCTACTTCTTTGGAAAAGACATTTCCTTTGATCTTTGGCAGTACAAAAAAATGCACCTTAGACTCCTTCCATAAGCTTCAATTTTTCAATACTTCTTAAAGGCCTTGACAGCCAAAACAACTGTTAATTTCTTTCCAATCCACCATTAATAACTAAAACCTTCAGAAAAGTAAACACATTGCTTAAGTACTGTTTTTTCATCCAAGACTTATTTGTCCCTAATATAAATGTAGATCGAAACTAGCACTTCCAAGTCATACACAATATCATTTTCTGGTTAGAGGTTTGATTTATTACCTTTTTTTAAAAAGTGAATATTGCTTCACAGAAGTAAAAATGGCTAAAAAGGAAGAAAGAAGTGTTCAGAATCACCATTAGAGAAATACAAATTAAAACAACACTGAGATTTCACCTTATCCTAGAAAGAATGGCTGTCATCAAGAAACCAAATAATAACAAATGCTGTTGAGGCTAGGAAAGGAAAAGAAGAAAAGGAGTTTGTCCACATTGTTGATGGGAATGTAAACTCGTACAGCCACTATGGAAATCAGTGTGGAGATTCCTCAAAAACCTAAAACTACAAATTCCAATTGACCTGGCTATTCCCCTTCTAGGTGTCTTCTTAAAATAAAGACATCATATTACAGTGATACATGCATACTTATATTTATAGCAGCACAATTCATAATAGCTAAATCTTGGAAGCAAGCTATATGCCCATTGACAAATGAATGGATAAATAAAATATATTTACACACATTGGAGTACTACTCTATCATGAGGAAAACCTAAGTCATTTGTAGAAAAATGGATATACCTTGTGACCATAATGTTCAGTGAAATAAATCAGCCACACAATCTTAAATATCTCTTGTATGAGAACCAAAATTATAAAGAGCAAAATAAAAGACAGATAATAGAAAGTAAGGAAATAGATCTTTCTCAAATGGAAAGAAGATTAAGAGATGGATCAGAAGGAGAAAGGAAAAGGAATATTAAAAAAATTAAAGTATTATATTCAGGCAACAAATCCACACAAGGAATGTAAACATTATGTACTGTAAAATAAAATTTTATATAAGATTAGATTGGAAATAAACCAGATATAATAAAATCAATTTTTATTTTTATGGCCAAGAAAAAACAATGCACTTAAATATTGAATGCCCAAATAAATTACTTGGCTAAACACACACACACACAAACACGCACACACACTCGGTAAATATATTCTGTCATGTAGCCTATTGAAGAATCAGTTCCATCATTAATGTTTTACAGTGCAGTACTAATCAAATTGAAGATATTTCTTTTGAAAAGCTATCGCTTATTATGACACCAACTAATATTAAAATTAAATATTAAATATTAAGTTAACTTTAATTTCTATAACATAACAAAGGTAACAATGAATGAATATCATAAGAAATTCCATTCTTTGTATGTTTATGTTCTTTTGTTTAAATTTGTTCTGTGTGCGTGTGCTCACTCATACCTCCAACTCATACATGAGTGCTTAACTTGTACTAGTCAATACTTGGTGTCTTAGTTACTTTCTAATTGCTGTAAGAAGATACCCAACACCCACAAGTTAAAGAAGGAAAGGTTAATTTTAGCTCAGTTTATAGAGGTTTCAAATCATCTCAGCTGGCTCCAAGGTAGGGCAGCATGGCAGAAGAGGAACAGTCAATGGCAGGGCAAGGTGGAGGCAGGAAGCAGTGAACTTGCTTTCCTTCTTTACATTCATATTTGAATCAGGCCATAAGCCCAGAGTGGGGCTTCCCTATTCATTAATCCCACTACCCATGATTGTGCTAAACCAAACAATAGACTAATCCTATTACCACACACCCTGTTTTGGTTTGTGTTTAGATGTCCCCTCAAAGCCTCATGCAGTCATAAGTGGGGCTTTTTCAGAGGTGGCTGAATCTAGAGTGTAGATTCATAGTGCAATGCTACATTGACTGATAGTGCAATGCTAAATTAAGGGTGATAGAATTAAAGGTGGGTGGTTACCAAGTCAGTCCACTGATTGGTTTGGCACCACCCAAATCCTGGTAGCCTAGATACAATATAAGGGACAGAAAGAGGCTTGTTTCCTCCTTTGCTTGTGCTACCTTCTGCCTAAAATGAACTGTTTCTCCTCTGAAATGCCTTTCTGCCACACCACCCTACTTTGGGACCAGCTGATTATGGGCTGAAACCTCTATAAACTGTGAGCTAAATAAACCTTTCCTCCTTTAATTTTGGGTTTCAGGTATTTTGTCTCAGCAATGAGAGAAAAGTAACAAATACACATCCATAATCCAGTATCACATACTCATGACCCATTTAACTCCCAAAGGCCCCACCTGTAGGTGCATGAGGTGTTGTGGGGGGGGAATCTAGATATAAACCATAACTAGGTGTTGAGGACAGAGGAACAAACAAGGGCAACATTGCCTTTATCCTTACAGAATACAAAATGAACAAGAAATTTTAAGTGTAAACAATGTTAAAAGTAAAGGGACTGACAGTGTCACTCAGTGAAGAACACATGCTTGGCATGCATAATGCCCTGGGGTTAATCTTCAGCACCATCAAAAATAAAAATAAAAATTAGGGATACACCTGGGGATTTAGCTCAGCGGCATAAACACCTTCCTTGCAAGCACACAGTCATGAGTTCAATCCCCGGTACCAAAAAAAAAAAAAAAAAAAGGGATACCTTGGAATACCTAGCATGAAAGCTAACTGTCATTGTTTCCAAAGTATATTTCCCTTAGAAAATAATGCTTAGTTTGGATAACAATACTATTCAGATAGGAGACTGGATTAGTATATCTTCTATTAGTAATTAATGAATACCACAGACTGGGTAAATTTTAAAGAAAGAAGATTAATTTTGGCTCAGCATCAAGGGGTCACAACCAGTAATGGTCTTCTTCTGGCAGAGTCCTGAGGTTGCATAGGACATTACGTGGCAAGAGACAAAGGTGTGTGCACATCTTGGTCTCTCTACCTCCTCTTATTTTTTTTTTTTATCAGTACCAGGGATTGAACTCATGACTAAGCACTTGCATGGCAAGCGCTTATGCCGCTGAGCTAAATCCCCAGCCCTACCTCCTCTTTTTTTTTCTTTTTTTTTTAAATTTTATTTAAAGAGAAATAAAAGCATGTAAAGGGTAGAGGTAATACAGAATTCCAAAAAAAAGATAAACAATAAGAAATCACTAGTTGATAAATTACATATTGTCCTCTTAGAAGTAGTTGCTCAAGTTACAAAATTAAAGCATACAAAGTAGATAGTCAAACAGTGAGAGTGTAGACAGCTACGCATGCATGAATATCTGCATGTATTTCTATACTTTCTGTATTAGAGGAAAAAACAAAACTTAGCAAGACAAAACAAAACAAATTCCTATAAAAACATGAAACCAAAAAGTCATATAAAACCACCTCCTCTTATTTTTAAAAAATGTCTTCTAGTACTGGAGATTGGACTTGGAGTCCTTACTCTCAGTTACATCTCTAGTCCTTTGTATTTTTTATTGGTGGGGGTGCTTCATTTTATAAAATCTAATCTGTTTTAGCTTCAGTGTACAGCAACAATTCAGAGAATGATGGGATTATTTGCTGATCCCACCTCTCCGTGTCTGGAAGAATGCTGTTTCAAACCAACAACTGCAGCTCCTTTCAGATCCCAGTCAATGTTTGTGGCAAAACAGAGGTCCAGGAGCAATGGAGGGAAATTAATGCGAAAAAAGAACCAGAGCAAGGGGCTCTTGGCTAAGGAGGAAAGGGCCTCACCATCTCTCCCTGAAGCTTCTCACTATATTCATAGCACTGAAAACACCTTGCAGTCCAACAACTCCACATGAAGGCACACTGAGTCCAGAGTCAGAGGGGGCACAGGTGAGAGGTGGGTATGGCCAGTAAAGGCAATAGCAGGTCAGGAGGGGAGATGGTAAAACTCCCTCCTATGCATGGGAAGAGGTAATCTGGTGACTGATACTGAGGTTGGTCATGACACTCAACTTGAAGTTTTGGGACAAACAGGACTTATCCAGGCTATACTGAATCATGGTCACTTTGCACAGAGTATTCATACTAGGACTAAATTCCAAAGTCATATAAGTCATAATTATCTGTAAGATCAAATTCATCTCCCAGGCCTTCTTCAGAAGACAAGCTGGTTCCCTCAAAGAGGAGGGATTTTTGGTTGAATTTTTTTTGAGACAGGGTCTCACTATGTAGTACAGGCTTTGAATGCTAATGTAGCCCAGGCTGGCCTCAAACTCTTGGTGATCCTCCTTCCCAGACTTTGGAGTGCTGGGGTTGCAGGTATGTGCCACCAAGCCTGGCAAAGGGATGGTCTTGTCACCAAAAATATATCATCACTGACACCAGTGAAGACATGGCCTTTCCCCTAAAGTTCCCTTTCCAGGAATTTTCAGACATCATGGAAGTGTTTTCATGGAAGTGCAACCTTGCATTTTAACCACCAAAGATGTACAGCTCCCCACTGTAGCCAAAGGTTTAGTGGCACTGGTTCCCCTTTAGCAGTACTAGAGTGCATAGACAATCCAACCAGGCCTCAGTTTGAATGCCAAAAATGCAAGGGTGATTGCAGCAAATCTCACTGTTTCAATGGCATAGTCCAAAGTGATTGGTGCAGCCCCCAAAGGCATACATGTGAAGTCCCAGCATTGTGTCTGAGTAGAAGTCCCTCCAGCATGCAGGTTGTCTTTCATACAAACAAGGATCCATGTCATGGAGCTTATATCTATCTTGTGAATGTCACTGAAAAAGCAATCTTCCAGCTGCATGTGGCCCCTAAAATGTATATGATGTTGTCTAGGACATAAGCAAAATGTCTACCCCAGTCCCCAGGACATGTTTTCAACACTCCAGGCATGGACTGTTTATGTAAATTGCTCTTCCTCCCACAGGCCTGCATCATCAAGGAAGTAGCATTATTAAGTTAATAGCATATCTCTAAACCTCAAACACAACCAAAGGTTAGCATTCTAGCCACGTCCAACAAATAGATAGCCTGACCTAGTAGGAATACGTATTCTAGGTTTCATATATTGAAAAAATGCCCAAGACCACTTAAAAACTCTCAACCCTTGGCCACAACACATTTCACTGTCCAAAGGCCTGGACTCCCTTCTGAGTGTGTTCTTTTTCTGCTAAATAACTCTTCTCTGTGCTTCCTACTATTACCAGATTGGGGGCCTTATTCAAGTTCTTGATGTCCTAAACAAATAATTGAGAAAATAATCAAAAGGAACAGCAAGATCAAAGATTTATTTAAAAGAAAAAAAAAGTACACTCTATAGGATGGGAGCAGGCCAGTGAAAAGAGCTCATGATAGGCCCTAAGGGGGCTTGATGTTGAGGGTTTTAAACATTAGAGTTTGGGGCAGTATTAAAGGTTGGTCTGAGGCTTGACTCCTATCATTGAATGGCCTTCATTGGGCTGTGAAGTTTCCAACCATTTCTGGCCCTTGGAGAAACTGTCATGGTGGCCAAATCAGCATAGTCAATGACTTGTTAATTAACCCTGGGGCCAGGTCACCAAGATTTGTAGAAGACACTGGACATATGCCAGTGAATAATTATTGTGTATAAGTTATTGTCTTGGTTACTTTTCTCATTGCTAAGAGAAAACACCTGATATGCACAAGTTAAAGGAGGAGAGTGTTATTTCAGCTTATACTTTGTAGAGGTTCCAGTCTAAGGTTGGGTGCATGTAGCCTCCTAAAATGTATATGATGTGGCTCTGGCTGGCTCTAAAGCAGGGAGGCATGGAAAGGGGCATCACAAAGTCCATGGCCTAGTAGGAAGAAGGCAGCAGCAAAGATGCAGCATCAAAAGTCTGCCTTCTTTCTGTCCATTTATGTTCTTTCCAAGTTCTGAGCCTATTGATCAGTACCACCCATACCCAGGGTGGGGCCTTTGTTAATCCTAGTATTGCACCCTGTGGTAATAGAGAAGATCATCAACACCTATTTTGAAAACCTCTATTCTCATAGGCTTGATAACACAGAAGAAATGGACAGATTCCTAGAAAAATATGAATTGCTAAAGCTAGATGAAGATATAAAACTGATGAATAATCCAATTTTGATTAATGAAATTGAAAATGTAATTAAAACCTTACCAACAAAAAAAAGCCCAGGTCCAGGTGGATTCACTGTGGAATTCTACAAGAAATTCAAAGAAGACTTAATGCTGACACTCCTCAAACTTTTCAATAAAATTGAAAGGCAAGCAATTCTCCCTAAATCATTCCTGGAAGCAAGTATTACTCTAATACCAAAACCAGAAAGAGATCCAACCAAAACAGAAAACTACAGGCCAATCTCCCTAATGAACATAGATGCAAAAATTCTCAATAAAATACTGGCAAACAGAATGCAGCAAATCATCAAGAAGATTATATACCACAACCAAGTGGGATTCATCCTAGGAATTCAGGGGTGGTTCAACATATGCAAATCAATAAATGTAATACACCATATCAATAGAGCCAAAAATAAGAACCACAAAATCATTATTATAGATGCAGAAAAAGGTTTTGATAAGGTCCAACACTCATTCATGATAAGAACCTTACAGAAAATTGGAATAGGTGGTCTTTACCTCAATATGATAAAAAGCCATGTATGACAAACCAACAGCCAGCATCATATTAAACAGCCAAAAACTGAAAGCCTTTACTCTAAAATGAGGAACAAGACAAGGATGTCCATTATCACCACTCCTATTCAAGATAGTGCTGGAATACTAGCCAGAGCAATTAAATAAGAGAGAGAAATAAAAGGAGTAACACACAAACAACAAACTTACTGAGAGAAATAAGAGAAATCACACCCTTCACAATAGCATCCAAAAAAATGAATTATTTAGGAATCAATCTAACAAAAGAAGTAAACAATCTATTCAAGGAAAATTATAATACCCTGAAAAAAGAAATCAAAGAGGACCTCAGAAAATGGAAAGACATCCCTTGCTCATGGATAGGAAGAATAAATATTGTGAAAATGGCCATTCTCCCAAAATTGTTATACAGATTCAATGCAATCCCAATGAAAATACCACTAACATACCTCATAGATCTAGAGAAATCACTCCTAAAACTCATTTGGAACAAGAAGAGACCTAGAATAGCAAAGGCAATTCTAAGCAACAAAAGCAAGGTAGGAGGCATCACAATCCCTGACTTGAAGTTATACTACAAAGCTACTGTAATAAAATCAACATGGTATTGGAATAAAAACAGACCTGAAGATCAATGGAATACACTGGAAGATACAACCACAACTACAAACACACTCAGCCACCGTATCTTTGACAAAGGGGCAAACATGTTCCCTGGAAGAAAGATAGTCTCTTTAATAAGTAGTGCTGGAAAAACTGACTCTTCATATGCCAAAAACTAAAACTAATCCATGCCTATCACCATGTACTAAACTAAAGTCAAAATGGATCAAAGATCTAAATATTAAAAAAGAAACACTAAATCTGTTGGGAGACAAACTGGGTAGAAATCTAGAAGATATATGGGTAGGTAGAGAATTCATAAACAAGAATCAAACCACATGAGAAATACTATCCAGAATCAATAACTGGGACCTCATCTTATTAAAAAGTTTTTGCATGTCAGAAGAAATCTCCAACAAAATAAAAAAGAAACCCATGAATTTTGAAAAATCTTAGTCAACTGTCCCTCAGAAAAAGGACTTCTGTCTAGAACATATAAAGAATTTTAAGGAAGAAGTCAAGATGGCCAATCAGTGAGCAAGCAAATACAAAGCCTCCCAGGAGAAACAACTCATATGCCAGAATAAAACACGCTGGAGAGACCCAAACAGGGGGAGATAGATCCTCTTGACACAGGAAGAAATTAAAATGTAAAAAAGCTCATCAAATACTTCAGAACAACAACTGAAACAGCTAAAAATTATGGGACACAGCATTTTCGTTCATGGCAACCCACCAAGTTTGCAACAGCCTGAATTCATGCCAGCCAGCAGAGCAGCTCAAACTCGTTCCTGCCACCACTCACAGAAAGCACAGCAGTGCTAAAGTCAGGGGTTGGTGAGCCCAACACAGAGCCGAGCCAGCGAAGGGACCTTCATTAATCCATGGTCAGTGCTGGGAATGAGACACCCCCCCACACACGGGAAGGGCGCAACCAAATAGGCGACATGTTGGAATCCAGCAAGAGGAGCCTGAACTGGGAGCAACAGTGACTTCAGTTGGTTCCTCCCTCCTCAGAGCAGATTCATAGGACTTGCTTGGACTGGGCCACGCCCCTGGCCAGAAACCAATGAGCCATCCCAAATTGATTCCCTGCGCCTAGCAAGCAGGTGAAGGCCCCTGAAGTTTGGCTGGCCCAGTGGGGAGGAGCAGGCATATGCAGCTGCTGCTTACACCTCAATGATAAGAGCAGCCAGGAGAGGGCAGAGGTCCCTCACCAGCGTGCTTCAGAGGAAATATGGCCAACAGGGAAGGGGGCTGGGACCTGCACCGTAGCCTGTGTGGAGAAAGCCAGGGCCATGACAGGAGAGAGAGGCAGGAGGAGGACCCCAGCCCAGAACCCTGAAAGCCCTGATCTAGGAGAGGGAAAAACAAGAGAGACTGAGGGTGGCAAACACGCAACAGCAGACATGGCTTCAATGGACATTAAGAGATATCTTCAGAACCTTGTAGATGAGCTCAAAACTGAAATATTAAATCAGGTAAAGCAGTATATGAGTAGAGTAATAAAAGAAATGCTCTCAGGAAGCATCTTTCAGGAAGATACAGATGGAAGGAGGGAGGAACACAAAAAGAGGAGAGAAACATTCGATAAAGAATATAAAGAAAATATAGACTACATGAAGCAGATTCAAAGAGACTACCAGGAAATTAAAAACTCCATTGAAAGCTGGAAAATCACCTTAAAAGAAACTAAGGATAGACTATCAAAACTTGAAGGCAAGTTTGCAATGTGTGATCATGAAAGGAAAGATCTCTTAAAAATAACAAGGAAACAGGCAGTAACAATACAAAGGCTAGAAAATGACAAAGAGAATCTACAATTTAAGAATAAGAAATGTGAATGAAGAAGCAGGAATACATACAGGCAAATTCATGGAAATAATTAAGGAAAACTTCCCAAGCATGGGAAAAGAAAATGACATTCAGTTGTGTGAGGCATACAGAACTCCAGCCACCTACAACCAAAAAAAACAAATCTACACCCAGACATATAATAATCTAGATGCCAGAAATTCAATATAAAAACAGAATATTAAAACCTGTCAGAGAAAAGAAACAGATTACCTATAAAGGTAAGCCCATCAGAATCACAGCTGACTTCTCAACACAGACCATCAGATCAAGAAGAGCTTGGAGCAAAGTATTCCAAGCCCTGAAAGAAAATAACCTCCAGCCCAGATTGATGTACCCTGCAAAACTGTCACTAGAAATTAATGGAGAAACAAAATGCTTCCATGACAAAGAGGAACTGGGGGAGTTTGTGACCACCAATCCAACCCTACAGAGAATACTGAAGGACATTCTAGAGAGAAGGAAAAAAAAATACAAGGATTTTAGGAACAGTGGCAGAAAGGCCTCAATGAGTGGGGCAGGCAGTAGAATGAAAGAGAAAACTAAACAAACAGGCAGAAAAATAGCATAGCAGAAATGAGGCAGAGAAGGATGCCTAGAATCTCTAACATAGATGGCCTTGATACACTATGTTGTTAATAGTGCACCAGGATTTAAAACCCACATTACTCACACTACTCTACTTAGATATATTATATTCTGTTCCAGTCATTCAATCTGTACTACACTTGAGGGCACAGACAGTAATCCCAAAAATAACAGGATATAATATGATAATCATCCTTAATTACCTATTAAGTTAATCTAAAGCTCTGTAAAACCTACACTGTTTTACCATGACTGATCATAATCGAATCTGGTTTGTTAGATCGCTGTTTTGTATTGATAGATTTTATTCAAAGCTGTTATGATTGATAGTATCAAGTCTGAGTGTATAGGCAGCTGCACCGAAGATGACAAGATTCACTAGAAT
>PVLA01016034.1:0-22424 GCA_004027455.1 Hydrochoerus hydrochaeris
AGGGGAGAGGAGAGGAGAGGAGAGGAAAGGAGAGGAGGAGAGAGGAGGAGAGGACAGGGCAGGGGAGGGAGGGGAGGTTTTCTCTAATTAGGAGTTAGGGATCCTGAAAGGCCTCTGTCCCTGCCGCTGAGCCTGGAGCTCTGATGACATGGGCCGGTCCTGCAAAGGCAGCAAAGGCCCCTGAAGCCTCTGAGGCTCGGGCCAGCTCTGTTGTGCCTTCGGTGCATTAGGCAGAGCCAGGTGTGGCGGACGCCTAGGATGGGGTGCCCTGTGGGGGGGCGGCCCTGGCTCAGGTCCCCAGGAGGACCGGAGAGGATGCCATCCGTCGGGCAGGTCCTCTGCAGCCCCGCCTGGCCCTGCGGTGGAGCCAGGGCAAAGCCTCGCAGCCTGCGGAGCCCAGGGCCACGCGGTGCACAGCGGCCGGGCGCCTGTGAGGCCGGACGGGAGGAGCAGGAGAGCTGGGGAGAGCAGGAAACGCTGCTGGGCAGCAGTTTGCTTCCTGCGCTGGGGGTGATTCATCAGCCCCTCCCCGGGCTCCAAGGCACCCCCAGAGCCAGCCTGTCACCCCGGACCCGCTAGGCTCTCGATGTGTTTACAACAGGTGAATTTCAGTCCCAAGAAAAAGGAGAAGGTGGGAGCTGGCGAGAGGAGATGGGCGAGGCAGGGGCCAGCCGGGAGGCAGGGCTGGGGCGTCACACTGCTGGGCACCTGTGCGACACCCCTTGAACGAGGTGGTGGGCACACTGCTCCGGGGGAATACGGTACTTTTTCCTTATTGGGGGCCCACTGAAACATTTAATAAGCAGATGAAACTGATTTTTCAGTCGGATGCCACGAGCAGTTGCAGCCCAGCTACCCAGTGAGTGTACTGCGTGACCTCAGCGGTGTTTCCCGCGCGCCCCGCGGGTGGTTGTTGAAGGCGCCGTGCGCTGACTATTCCTCACGCAGTCGGTGGTTACCTGTCATTGATCTGCCTGGCTGCTTCTTGGGTTTCATTTGTCTGTGTGCAGAGGCAGGCTTGTGAGGGTTAATGAAAACATTTTCTTGTCTTTTTCAAACTTGTCCCTACTTTCCTGCAGGCAAGATGCGTGTTTGCCCGGGCTGTGAGAATCCTAGGTTCAGGGCAGAGCAGGTCTTCAGTCCTGCGTGTCTCAGCCAAGGGAGTCTGGTCCCTTCCGGGTCTGTCACTGGCACTTAGGCCTCATCTGTAATGCAGTACAACACAAGGAAGAACTTGGAACTTCCTAGTTTACATTTATATCAGGTTTATCTAGTTTATGTTTATAATCAGGCAGTCGTAAGAATCGCTGAGATGCTGGACATTTAGCCCAGTGGCGTGGCGCCTGTCTGGAAAGTGTGAGGTCCTGAGTTTGATTCCTGGTATCCCCCAAAAAAGAATCGATGAAATTTCCCAAATGGAGGGTGAAATGAGTGACATCAAGATGCATAACTTAAGACAATTGTTGAGGTTGTAAAATGGGAAGAAACTGTTCAAAAGGAAACACAGTATGGATACAGCAGGGATCCACGGAACATAGCTTCCTTTATTAATCTGCTCCTCTTCTGCCTTGGTCTCAGGTCTCAATTACTTTCCTAACATAAGAGAAACCTAAATTTTGATTCCAGGTCTTGTGACATCTTAGAGTGTGACTCGGAAAGTTCCCTCCTCCTCCTCTTCCTCCTTTTCTTTCTCCTCTTCTTCCTCTTTTTGGGAGCCCCTTCCCCTTACCTGCAGAGTAGATAAGCCTACCATAAGAGTAGTTCTGCAGCTTGGATGGAGCAATGGTGTAAATGAAATGGTGAGTGTCCAGCACAGTGTCGGCAGAGGGCAGGTGCCGGGTGGCTGATGTGTCCGATTTCGCTGTTCTTGTTTTCTTACGCAGTTTTTGCAGAATTGCATTCCAGGTTTGCCCTACCATGTTATCTGACCTTCTTGACTTAAAAAAAAGTTATGAGTGATAATATCATACAGACAAAGCTATATAATAGCACACAGACAAGTGGGTAAGACAAATTTGCAATGTAATAAATAATTATAAAATGAATATCACGGGATCACTATCTAGGTCAAAGAACAGTGTATTTTGATTTATATTATATTATATTATTTATTTATTTATTGTTCCCGGGAATTGAACTCAGGATGTTGTGTTTGCCAGGCAGGCATTTATGCTGCTGAGCCTCGATCCCTGGCCCGGAACAGTGAATTTCCAGCAGAACCTATCTCGGCCTTTTTTCTTTCACCATTCAAACTCCACCAAGTGGAACCAAGATTCTGACGTTATGCTAATCGTTTTGTTAGTTTCTACATTCTGCTGCCATCCATTTATGCATCTGTGGGCAGCACAATTTCATTCTGTTTGTTGAAGTTTTGTAGGTAGAATCGTGTGTGTTGTTTTGGGCTGGTTGTTTCATTCATGTTGTGTGTGTGAGTCACCCAGAATGCTTTGTGTGACCTTATTTCATTCATTTTTTTTGTAGGTGATATTCTCTTTTATGACCATCTTTGTACATTTTAGGTATAAAAGAAAAGTCATAGCTAACCCAGACTGAACACTTTCCATGCGCTAAGTGCTGTAATATGACGATTTTCTTGTGTATTAACCAATTAATGCTTATACAACCTCATAGAGCAGGTGTCTTTATTATTCTTATTTTCTGTTACAAGCATACAGAACCCTGCAGAGGTGAAGAAGCTGCCCACGGGTCCACTCTACATACTGGATCTGGAACCCACCGTGTTTACTGCTCTCACTCAGTCGAGTTCTTCCACGAGCTCCCTGCTGTGTTCACTTGACTGTAGTTGGTTCCCAAGGATTAAGTGGCAACTGAGGTTTTTCCCTCAGGTCTAGTGTTTTTGGCTTAAGCCTGTAAGGTGACTGTGTCCCTCCACACAGTCACCTTGCACCGTGAACTCCCACGGCTCCTTGTACTTTTGGTTGTTGTGTCTTTTCAGAGTATCACTACCAAAACGATTACCCTGGTTTTGCCATTCCGATTTGATTCCAATGGGAACGTGTCCATTTTTGATGCCCTTGGCCTTGTCCCTGGAAGCTCTCTTCTCTTCCGAAGTCTTTTAAGGAAAAACCACAAGTAAGAACTTCAAAAGAATTAGGAGTCACAACTTGAAAGTAGTTGGAATTGTTTGCTATATTTTAGGAGTGGATTTTGTTGACTCAGCAGATTCGGCAAATACACAGTGAATTATTTGCTAAGGGAGCATCACGTAGAGCTGATTTATTTTTATTAGCTGTACCTCTCATTCTCCTTTCTCTGAGAAAGCAAGATAAGCATCGTTACCATGCTTCTCAGGTAGAGAAACCAATACTGAAGGGACTCAAACAGCCTGGCCAGGTTCAAAGAACTTATGCCGAGCAAAACTGGGCTTCAAATCCCTGTCTCCTGGTGGTCAGTCCCTTGAGTCTGGTCATGTCAAGCTTGCTGAAGTCAGGGCTAGTGGGAAGAGAAGCAGTCACTTGTTTGTCCTCCTTGAATTTCCTCTACCTTTTTCTTTGAGTTAGTCAAAATTTATTGATCGCTTATTCACCTTGTGGCAGGTACACCCTGACCTCTGGAGGTCACTGATTGGATAGTGTGTGTCTGTCCTCGACAGTCCCAGGGGTGTGATGTGTGGCTGTGAGGCCTCGCAGGCCAGTGCTGTTGTTTGGGGTGACGAGCTGTTTAGCAAGCACTCTCGAGTCTCCTGATGGTCTGAGAGAGTCTCTGGAGACGAGATGGCCACATGCACTTGATGGCATTGTTCTTTCCCACCTTACAAGTAGTCTAAAAATATTTCTCATCATTCTGTCTTCTCATTTGTGACCCTACTGTGGTCCGAATGCAGCCTCTGAGGGCCACCAGCGAGACTTCTGGCCCACTCCTGCTTTTATCAGTGTTTTGCAGGCCGCCCTCTCCACATGACCCCTGTCTCCTCACTTCTCTGCCTGAGCATCTGCTCCTTTTTTCTTCCAGAAAATGTTCATCTACAAAACCGTCTTCTCTGCCAGTCTATGTTGTGCTGTCACTCTAATCTCACCCAGTATGTTTGTAGATACCCATTCTCTTTGGATGCATTTAAGTAATTCTTAATTATTTTTTTGCTTTAGACTTACACTTTTCCTCACCACAGATCAGAGTACCAGTGTTATTTGATATTCAATTATTTCCTTAAAGGTTTTATAACCATTATTGTCAGGGACTCTTCTATGCTATTTTATATTAGACAATATGTAGTTATTTTAGTGTTTAAAAATAACTGAGGCTCTGTCATGTTGATGCTGTCAGGAGTTTATTTTTTAAAGCAGTTTTAGATTCACGACAAAATTGTATGCAACCATTTCAGGTCAGTTTTATTAATTGAGCAATATGCATTTGAGTTTCCTCCATGTCTTTTGGTGGCCTGAGAGCCCATTTCTCATCGGTGCAGCTGACTGGCAGTCCACTGCCCCGATGGACTGCCCTCATTCACCCACTGCATGCACAAACACACACTGATTATTTCCGAGTTTGGGCAACTGCGAGTTAAAGCTGATATATATATATATATATATATATATATATATATATATATATATATATAATCTATGTCAGGTATTTGTGTGGACCTAAGTTTAATCGCATTTGGACATAAGTTTTTAAACCATTTGGATAAATACCAAGGAGTATGTCTGCTGGATCACATGGTAGGACCAAGTTTCTTTTTGTAAGGAACTATCACACTGTCTTCAGAAGTGGCCATCCCACTTTGCATTCCCACCAGCAATGAATGAGCGTCCCCACTGGCCCACGCCTCAGCCTTCATTCAATATCTAGTGGATTTGGGCCATTCTGGTAGGTGTGCGGTGGTGTCTCATTTTTGCTTTAATTTGCATTTCTGTGATCTTTTCTTTCTTATGCCAACTTGCCATCTGTAAGTCTTCTTGGTAAGGTATTTAATCCATTCTTTCATCCATTTTTTTTGATTGCTGAGTTTTAATTTTTCGTGTATTTGGGGTTACAGTTCTTTATCAGATTTGTCTCCTGCAAATTCTTTCCCAGTCTGTGGCTCGTCTTCTTTATTCTTTGAGTCTGACTTTCCCATAGCAGGCCATGCATCGTAAACTCCAGTTTCTCAGTCGTTTCTCTCATGGGTCACATTTTTGGTGTGGTCTCTACCATGTCACCACCGCACCTGCAGCTCTCTAGGCTCTCTGCAGTGCCCTCTCCTGGTTTCGCAGTTTTACGCTCCTGCTGTGTTTCATAAACGGTGGGAAGTAGTCCTGACCTGGGTAAGCTCTGCTCTGACATAGGCTGTGAGTGTGGCCCTCACTGTGGTCTTTGGCCACCTGAGTCTCAGCCTTGCCATTGGAACTGTGCGGGCGCCCACGGGATGTGCCCGACAGTGCATCTAGGGCGGGTCTCGGTTTCCTTTGTTCCCTCTCCTTGGACCATTCCCTGGTCACGGGAGTGAGGCCTCACTTCCAGCTCTGAAAGAAGCTGTGTCCCCTTCTCTGTGTGTGCCGCCCTTTGTCATCTCTCATCAGGGTCACCGCAGTGTCTTTCTGGGGGCCACAGTGGCGCAGGCTGTGGTCCCAGCACTCAGGAATCCATTGTGAGGGCCACCAGGGCCTCAGAGGGAGTTCAAGTCCTGCCTGAGCAAAATGCAGAAAACAAGAAACCTGGAAGTCTTTCTTTTCCCTTCCTAACTGCCTTGGCCTGTCCCCGCACCGCACTAGGAGTGTGGTTTCCGGGAGCCCTCTCTCCCCTCTTCCCGTGCTCTGCTGCTAATTCACTGGGCTCTGTGTACTCTGGGCCTCCAGATCCACCCAGAGCCCCCCTGCCCGTGCCTCAGTGCACCCCTCTTGCCAATCAACTAGAATTCACCCTTCGGGTTTCAGTTTGGAGGCTGCTCCCTGCAGGGAGCCATACCTGGTCCCTCTGGTCCGGATTAGCACCCCAGGCACCCTTCCCTCCCCAGCCTGCCATGACTCTGGGCTGAGAGCGCTGTGTGTGGCTGTCGGGGTGGCTACTGAACGCTTCAGATGCACCCCCAGAGTGTGGATAGGGGAGGGCAGCCGGTTGGGTACTGAGGGTGTGGCCTGGGCTGCCCTAACCTCCTTGTGTTTCGTCTTCCTAACAGACAGAGATGTGAGCAGTGCCAGCTACAACCTGTCCTCCGCCACAACGGGCAGCTACTACAGCTGTGTCAGCCAGATCACCATAGGTGAGCCACCGCGCCTGTTTCCTACTGCTGGAAAAGGGGGGAAGGGGAGGAGGAGGAAGCAGGAAGCGGGAAGGGGGAAGGAGGAGGTGAAGGAGAACGAGAAGAAGGTCGTGCATTCAGCTTCTTCAGAGCCAGAGCAATGGCTGCCAGGTCCCCTTTCTGGGGCGCCCTCTTGTGGATTCTTTTCAATAGGCTCGGAGGAAACGGGGTCCAGAGCCCGGCTTTGCCGAGTTTGCAGCCTTTCTTTCACCCTTTGCCTTACTACTGTCCTGTGATGCTCCTCATATTATCATCCAGTTCCTTCTCAATATTTATGTTGCTATATTTAAGGAATAAATTTCCTACAGTTGACTGCAAATCAAAAATGTGTACGGATTTGCTGTACATACCATATAAAGTACACACCGACGTGCACACAAGAAAAGCAAACCAGTGCTATCAGATGTTTGTTTGTTTGTTGGTCCCAGGGATTGAACTCATGACCTCACGCTTGCCAGGAAGGTGCTTATGCCTCTGAGCTAAACCCCAGCCAGTGGTATTAAGTGTTACCTGGAGGAAGTTGTCCACCAGGGCTTGAAGTCCAAGGCTGTTTTTTCTTGTTAGAAGAGGGTAGCAAGCTAGTGTTAGGGTGATGCTAAACCATATTCCTTCTTTTTAAAAATGTTTCTTAGTACACGCTTGTGGTCCTGAATGATCACACTTCTCATGGGGAGTTAGTACATGTTCATAATACAACTGAATTCTTCTCTCACCCCCTTTCTTCCCGCTGCTAGCATTTGTTCCCCTTTCCTTTTGCAAAAGATCTGTCCTCTTGTTTCCTATTATCGTTTATTCTGCTCTTGACCTATCATTTCACTTTCCATATAAAGAGGGACCAGGCAATATTTAACCTCATGTGTCTGATTTAGTTTACTTAACATTATGGTGTCACGAAGCACCCATTTGTCTACGAGTGACTCAGGTTTATCCTTCTTTACGGCAGAGTAGTATTCCACTGTGTGTAAACACACATGTTCTCTATCCAGTCGGCCGTGAAGGGCTCTACAGGCTGCTTCCAGGATTAATCTGTGACATGCTGTGCTGCTGTGGGCCTAGGTGAGCATGGCGCTTTCTCCACGTTGTGACCAGAATGAGTGGAGGACTGGACAGGGATAGCATTCTCATTATGCAGCTTTCCTCGTCAGTGAACGCACTTCCTCCCTCCTGTAGCTGACACCTTGCCAGTATTAACAGGCTTGCCCAGCTTGGAGGAATCCTCTGTGGACCAGCTGCCTGCCCCAGCCCCTGCCCTGTCAGAAAGACGATTTCCGTGCCACAGTGGTGGCCTGGTCTGGTCCACTTAAAGCTCTCTGTACTGCTGTGGCTTATTTCAGTCAAAGGGGGAAGGAGGTTTGTTTTGTTTGTTTAATCTCTTCTCTCCTTTCCATTTGCTTTCAAAATTTTGTTGATTCCAAAATCTTGGGTGCTGGGATAGACAGCAGAAAAAATAATGGTGATGACAGTGACAGCCAGCATTTATCTTGTACTTATGATCTGCCAGGTGCTCTTGGCTCCCAACATAACGTTACTGTACGTAGTCAGACTCTGGAAGGAAGGTGCTGTCACTGCTGCTTCTCTGGTTTTCAAATGAAAAAACTTTGACCTGTTTGCTCCCCATGCAGTGATTCAATGCTGTGACTTCATTTCAGATCTGTGGCACACTACAATCATGTTTTATTTTACTTGTAAACATTTACTCATTTACTTGTTTGTTTTGTGGTACTGAGGGTCAAATCCAGAGCCTTCACACTGAGCCACAGCCCCAGGCCCCAGACTCCCTCACCCTTTTGTTTGGAGACAGGGTCTCATTGAGTCAGCAATAACCCAGGCTGGGCTCAGATGTGCAGTCTTCCTGCTGCGGCTTCTCAGAGTGCTGGCATCTGGCCGTGTGCAGCTCTGTGCTCCGCAACACTGTGACAGGGTTTCTTCAACTCCAGCAATGTGGGCGCTCATAAAATAATGGGCACCTCTATCATGGATTCAGATTCTTTTCTATCACAAGGTGTTGCTTTAGTATGTTCAAACATGAAGCTAAATGCAGACACCTTACATGCCAAATAGCCACAAAGGTCACAATTACAGATCAAATTTAAAACAGTGGAAAGCAAAAGAGTACCAGATTCCCTACATCAGTGTGACATGGTACATGCTGTCATCTGGATGAAATGTCATCGCTGCTGGCAATGCAGAGTGGTGCTGGTGGCAGGGTGAGTGAAGGTGCAGGAGTGCAGCACAGCCTCCTGCTGGGGTTTTCCTGGTGACTGCAGTGCTGTCACCTTTCTCTGCTCAGCCCACTGGTGTCTGTTAATGCTCACTGTTCTGAGGGTACTGGAATCTGCTTTTCTCATGACTCAGTATGTACACTGGTTGGTGCCAACCCAGTGGAGATCCAGAAGCAAATCCAGGGGCTAAAATTTAAGTGGCAGAACTTGGTCCAGAATATGCCACTATGACTTCTTAAGTTGTTAACCATTTCAATTAGAACACAAAGACATTTAAACATTTTTGTGATGACTTCCCAGGCTTTGTTTGGAAAACACCCAACAACTTAAATGTGGATCTCAGGCTATTTGTTAAATTGCAGAAGGTCATTTAGGGTCCAGAAGGTGACAAGATGGATTTACAGTGAAAGATCATTCTAGGGTTGAACAGGAAGGGTTACACATGGTTGAACCTGGCATTGGAGGAGGATCAGGGACTGGGACTGCTGTCATACTGTGAGGTGAAAAGCAGGGGCTGGAGATGGGGAGAGAAGAACAGAGAGGACCAGGCACTGACTGCTGATGGAGGTGGACAAGTGTGTCCTGAGATCTTGGGTCAGGGTGACAGGAAGTCCAGTCACTGGCAGAAATACAGAAGTCAGGATGAGACCATGGTGGCTGTCACTTAGAGGCATGGAGGTCTAGGTACTGATGAGCCTAAATACCTTGAGGTGCTTTATAGAACATTACAACTATGGGTAAAACATTAAGAGACGAAGGTCTTGACATTATCTGCACAAAGGCTTGGAGTGAATGTTTGGGAGAGGACACAATACTAAGAGAGTTGATGCATTAACTATGCAGGGATTCAAAGATGAATCTTTGTGGGGAGCCCAGTGAAGAGAGAGACGACAGATGAGAACCAAGCAAGTGCATTTCTTGGAAAGCCTAGAGAATTTCTGGAAGGGGAGACAGAGTATAAAAGTGAGGGTCTGCCTTGGTGACATCCCTGAGAGCCATGAGAGGGAACAATGGTACAGAAGCCAGGTTGCAAAGTTCTGAATAAGGTGTTATGGGTCATTGCTAAAAAGTTCTCTTTTAAGACACTTTTCAGTTAAATTGAGTGGATGGGTAGACACTGAGAGCTATACTGAAGCAAACACTTCTTCTGAGACTTTTCTTTTTTCTGAGCACTGCTTGGAGTGCTTTTTCTATATTTATTCATGTAACCCTAATTAAAATCCTGAGATAACTGTGTTATGGCCCCTATTTTATAGATAAGGAAACTGAGTCCTTAGGAGGCTAAAGAGTTACCCAAGAATAAGAGGCAGTAATGAGTAGTAAGACCTGGGACTTCAACCCAGCTAATCTAGCTCCTGTTAGATGACATTCTTGATTACTGCCATCCTGCAGGAATGGGGCAGTTACTCTTCCTGGTCCAGTCAGCTGTAGCTACCATGTCATGATGCTTTGGGTTAAATTGGGCTTCTCAAGACGTATCTTGACGTCCTGACCTCCAGCACCTGTGGATGTGACTATTTTTGGAAACAGAGTCTAAACGGACACAATCAAATTAAGGCAAATGCTGCCTCTGTGAGCCAAAGAGCCACGGAAGCCAGGGTGGGGCCGGGGGCCGACCCTCCATGCGAGCCTTCCATGAGAGAGTAGCCCCATTGGCGCCATGTTGGTGACGTCACCCGTAGACTGTGGGAGTCGGCTCCTGATTGGTTACGGTGCTCGGCCGTGGTCTCTTGTTTCCGCGGCCTAAGGAAGCTGACCGGAAGGGGAAGTGACCGAGGTGCAGACATTTCCACAGATGCGGGGTGACCGGCAGCCCTGGAACAGCGCTTCAGTCTCTGATTTAAAAGTTACTCTTCAAGCAGCAGCAGACTGGAGGTAGAGCCAGGCTTTAGCATGGGTTGATCAAGCTGCTTGGTGGCTTCGCCAATGGCCTCTTTCTCTGTGCCTTAGTCAGTTTATCTTCACGGTGGCGGCCAGATGGGCTTGGTGGCTCCAAGAATTGCATTTGTGCACAATAGTGATCAAGAGAGGAGCTATGGTGCCTTGCTCTGTCCTCCACTTGAGGGGCAGCTTCCCTCTGAGGCTCCTTAAGGGACTTCTCCCCATTATGGGCCAGGCTGGGTCCCCTCACCACCCCGAACCGACCCCTGAGCAGGGTGTATCATTGGCGTTGTCCCTGTCCGGTCTACTTGAGGCTTTGCAGGGGGAGAGGATGAGAATGAAGGTCCCTGGCCTGTGCCACATACTGTGTGGAGATGGGATAGATTCCCAAATACAGCTGCGACAGTGTCGGGAGGTAGGAGGGAAGGAACCTGGCGTGGGACTGTCATCTGTCCGAGTCTGTCACTACGAAGCACTGTTGCAAAGTTTGTATAAAAGCAGGAATGAACAGCAACCTTAGACTGAAAGTACTAGAGGGAGGCCCAGTCTCCTGGGTCATCTAAGGAGTTCCCTTGGTTGGAAAAACTGTTTTCTTCAGCCTTCCTCTGACAGAATAGTGATGAGGCCAGCTTTAGCACATCTATGAGTACTTGCCTGGCATGGTGGTGCAAGTCTGTAATCTCAGCACTCAGGAGGCTGAGGCAGGAGGATTGTGAGTTTGAGACCAGCCTGGGCTACAAAGTGAGTTGAAGGCCAGTCTGAACTGCATAGTGAGACCCTGTCTCAAAAAAGACCAAAACAAAACAAAACAAAACACAATACTGGTGCGTATTCCCCATTAATGTAGTTCCTATAGGAGTCTATGTCCTGCCACAAACAGAGGTATTAAAAAAAATCAAGGAAACAAAAGCATAATGACTCAAATCATTTTGCGTATGCATGAACATCTTGGATAACTCATTTTCTTATAGTAAATTCCCTTTTTATCCATAATTACAGATTTAAGAACCTTATATGTAATTAACATTTTTTTCTGTCTCAAGATGTCCTGCAATTTTGGATATTCCTTCTATGACTCCCTTCACAGTTCTGGGTCTGAAGAGTGACAGTATTGACATGGAACTGGCAGGGAATTGAGAGCCTCATTGCTCTTCCCTCCCCAAAAAGGGCCATGCTGTGGGGTGAGGGAGGATGAACAGGCTGCCAGTGTGACATTCCTGGGACTTGAATCTCAGATGCCAGCTGTCTCCCTTGTTGCTTGTTCCTCAAAATACATTGACCTCATTGCTACTTTTAAACTTAGCCCCATCCGTCTCTAGTCTACCATAATCATGCGGCTCCTATCATAGCTCTTGTTTGTATCAATAACATGGGTTAATATATTTGCTAATGAACTGCTTCCGGAGTAAATGATGTGAACATTTTCTAAACTAAAAAAAGGGCTTGCTTGTCATGTGAAAATATCTTTTCAAACTCAAATACATGCTGAACATTAGCTGTAGTTTTATAAGTAGCAAAACCTAAAATTGTGGACTGTTCAGAGTTCCTTAAAGACTTTTTAAAAATTACTTTTGGAGAAGAAAGTAGTTATGAGTTATTTTTATTGTGTATTTTTAAGGTACCTTGTGATGTTTTGATACACATAGTGAAGTGATTACTGCAGTCAGGCAAATCAACATGTTTGTCACTCAGTTTCCTTTTCTGTGCTTATGTTGTAAGAACACTTAAAATCCAATCTCTTCCAGAGTACAGTGTTAGTAACTGTGGTGTTTATGCTGCAGGTCGGATCTGTAGACTTCTGTATCCTACATAAATGCAACTCGATACCCTGAAACCCACATCTTCATGTCCTCCTTCTCTACCCCGTGGTATCTCTCATTTCACTGTCTTTTCATACCATGGACACTTTTTCCCTTAAAGCTTCCGTATATTAGTGTGATTGCATAGTATTTTTCTATGTGCATCTGGCATTTACTATTCCATTGCTTATAGTCACACAGTTTACCCACTCTTCGGTTAGTGGACCTTTGAATGTAATGCTTTCCCAGTGAGCCGGGACAGGATAGGGCATAGTGATTCAGAGGAGCTTGGGAAAGGTGGAAGGAGCAGAAGGATGCAAAGAAGTTTCTAAATGAAACAACAAGGCAAGGGGGAAACATGGTCCTGTCATTATTTTCCCTGTAGAACAATTCTCTGGTGTAAATAGACTGCAATATGGAATGTTTTTTTTTTCTCACATTTTTATTTTAATTTTAATATATTTTTTTAAAGGCTTAAAATGTACTTTAATAAGTTGATGCTGTATTACTGCTCCATTTTTTCAGGAAAACTCCCCATTTAAGGTATCAGGGGTAAATCAAACATGCCGCACTAATAAAATTGCACAGCGTAGCTATCTGAGACAGGCCAGGCTAAGAGCTACTGTCAGACCCTCGGCATGCAGCAGCCCCGTTCCCAGGACTGAACTAAGCCTAGGAAGGACAGCTGGGAGCAGCAGCATCATGGACACAAAGGTTTCGTTCCTGGGATGCTCTTACCCAAGGAAAAGATGGAGACGAGTTCACACGAGATTTTTTTTAAGATATATTAAAATGACAATCTCTAACAGAAAATGTCTTTAGTACACGAAAGGGTAATATATGGGATGTAACAGAACCACACGTAAGATCTCTGTGACCTCCATGGACAACTGCCTGAATTCTGAGCTGGGAGCAGATGGAGCCGTGGAGCTAAGGCTGCTGGGAGGTATTTGGCTTCTGTGGTGTACGTGGCTGTGTCTCTGGGAGTGAGGGGTGTAGAAAGCAAATAAAACACAATGGACGAAAAACCAGAATGATCAAGATTAATGGGACTCTACGAACCATTTTGCCATGGTTCTCACAGGTCTTCAACAGTTATATTTGAATGCATCACACAGGATTGATTAAACAACCTACTGCACAGAACTGATTTGTTAACTCTCACCCCTCCCCTGCCCTCTGCCTCCCGCATAATTCCTTACATTAGTACAGGCAGGGAAGACCTAACTGTTGGGAGGAATCTCTGACACTTTTTCAAGTTAGATCCTGGCTAGTCCAAAAGCATTCCTTCTTCTAAGGGCTTCAGGAAACTAGAACTGCAACTCTATTAGCATCGGCGATGTTTGTTTGGAGCAGATTCAGCTCCGGGAGCTGCACGGTTGGATGCAGGAGGGGTCCCCCAATTCCCTCCACTGTAGCAGCCTGGCCAGAGCGTTCACTTGCCGGTGCGGTCAGTCCCAAGGTTCCACGTGGCATTGCAGTAGCAGGTCCTGGAGCGGTGGGGGTACCGGCGGGCACAGGAGCAGGGGCCATGGCGCCTCTGTTGTTGATGCCCATAGCACCTCACATAGCCACCTGGCCCATCTGAGTCTCTTGTCCTCTCGCATCGGGGAAGGTTCCCTTGGACCCTTCCTGCTGTCGCCGCATCACCTCTTCCTGCTGCCGCCACACCTCTTCTTCGCAGTGCTATGCTCCTCTTCCTGCCCGAGCTCCAGTGGCTTTCACTTTCCGACCTCTTGGTTATGCAGCTCTTCCTTTCTCTGAGGTTCTTGTTGGTGCCTCATCAAATGTGGCCTCAGCAGCACCACCTGGTGCTCATGGCAAGCAGCCTCCATCCCCACCTGCAGCTTCTCACGGCTTCCGGGGCGTTGTGGCCCCCTTGACGCTGCTGCTGCTGCTGCTGCTGCTGCTGTTTCTCCGTCTCGGTAAGCGCCCTCCAGCACGTGGCTTACTCATATTCGCAGGAGCCAGGCCTTGCAAATCTAGGTGGCTGCTCTCGCTCCCTGAGACACTGCTGGTTCTTTATAAGGAGCTTTTCTGGAAGCCCTCCTTCTGCTTCTCCACATCATCATCTACCTGGTCTGAAGGCTCCGTGCCACAGGCCGAGGCAACGTGGTGAGCGGGAAAGACCCTTCACCACGTCTGTCTGGAGCTTTCCGTGCAGCTGGCTCCGCTGAGACCTCAACAGTGCCTTTTCCCAAGGGCCTGCCTCGATCATCCATGGTAACGACAGCCCTTTCCACCCAGCCAGACAGGAAAGGCTTCTTCCGGTGGCTTGCTGGGCACATGCTGAGGAAGGTTTTGCACTGCCAGGGGGGCACTGTGGCCGGCAGAGCGCACCCTCAGTTGTTTTCCTCAGGGGGGCCTAATTTCCAGCTCCACTTTGCTCATTTCTTCCTCGGTGGTATCGGGGGAAGACTGCCCACGAGGAGATGGCCATGTTGGGTCAGGGTCTTCTCTCCCGGGTTTCTAAAATTCTTCAGGTCGATAGCCGCACCTTCACGGAGGCTGCTGGCCTGTTGCCCATTTGCAGCTGTTGGTGCTGGTCATGGCTACTGCTGCTGCTGCCACTGCTGGGGGGGACGTTGATGACCCTTCCTTGGAGTGTAATTCTGCTTCTCCACATTAAAGGTTTTATTGCTCTGCATTTTACAACTTGATTGACGACAGCAAAATGTGCCTCCCAGTCCTGACTTTGCCAACACCAGCAATCTTCTCAGAGCACACATTTTTAAATAAGAGCATAAAGAACCTCGATTTAAACAGATCATTCTATGGCTGAATGCTGTTTTACGGGCTATGGTAGATTCAAGAATATTGATCACCAATTTACAACAAAGTGTCTTCCGGGAAGTCCTGTGGCCGGCGTCCTTGAGTCCAGTGTTTCCCGGGATCTTTGGCTCCGAGATGGGTTATGGGTCCATTGATGATCCCCAGAGGTTTCCTAACCCTCGCATGAGAGAGGCTCATTCCCTGTGGTCCTTGCAGGCTCCTTGTAGGCAGGGGACCAACTGAGAAGGGTTGGAACAACCCAAGGAGCGTGGCCTCAGCATTTCCCTTGCCTAGAATGTGTGGCCAACCATGATTTCTCTGTGAAAAACTGTTCCAAAGGGAATAAATAATGTAAGAATAACTCACTGGGGAGCCAGCCCATTTCCCGGTCCCAGAATTCCTCATTCTGCTGCTTTCTTGGTGAGACGGTGTGGCTCGGTGGCCTGACCTTGAATGTTGACTGTTGCTTCTGTGTACTGTTGATCTGGGAGGAGGTTATTGGTGGCCTCAGTTTCCCCAGCTGTCAGTGGAACTAATCGAAGGTGCCTTACAGATTTACTGGGAGGTTGAAATGAGGTGGTGTGGGTAGATCTCTCAGGGCAGGGCTGGTAAGTGCTAGAGATTCAGTCACCGTTGTTCGTGGATTTATCGAATGGCAGTGAAGTGATTGCTCATCCCTAGGCTTTGGGCGCAAGCCCTGTGGGGTCCTCCTGCAGCATGCTGGAAACCATGGGGACCCAGAGGCGGATCAGATTGCCTCTGCCCACACTTTGCTGCCAGGTTTTCTTTCTGTGTGTGTCTCCTCCCTCAGGTCACAGTCAGTTTCCATTTTAATTTTACTTCAAATGAACAACCAACACCAAAATAAAATGTGGACTAAAAACATTCTCATCTGCTGAACAGACACGTCCCTCTGGCTTCGGGGCTGCAAGCCGTGTCAGTAGGAAAAGTTCCTGTCGGCTCGCTGTGATTCATCCTCTGTCCGGAGGGCTCTTTTCCCTCAGCTCCCGGAGACACTTCCTGTCCTGCTTTTCTCCTGTTCCTTCCACCCTGGTTTGTACCGTGGCTAGTAAAGTTTAGGGGAAAACACATAAGTTTTGGGCTCAGATCTGGTCTTAAATTCTGCCACTGGCACTTGCCAGCTGCTTGCTAGTACATCAGGTTGAAATCTAATTTCCTCACCTGCGAAGCTGAAATAATAATAGTTCCCTTGTACAATTGGTGTGAGGGTTGGCGATCAGTTATGCAAAGTGGCTAGCAAGTAGTCTGTAACGATTTTTTAAATGAGCACAGATCTTGTGTCTTTTCTCAGACTCTGAACTGCTTGAGGACAGACCAGGCATATAATAAATGTATGCTGGACAAACCAACGGGATTCCTAGGGTGTGGTGCTACCTGTCTGTGGGTTATGGATGTGCACCCTTATCTCCACTGCTGTTTGATTTGACTCACAGCTATGACCTTTGGGCATAGAAAAGCAAACACAGTATAAGGCTTTGCTTGCAGTTGCTGGCTGACCTCCTATGTCTGTCTCACCAGGTTACGATGCTGCTGGGCCCGTCGCAATTGGGCTCACCCACTGGAAGAATCCGTATGCACAGGGCAGACCCAACCTCCCGTCGGATCTGCCCCTCTTTGTCTCCAGAGATGCGGGCATCCCTGTGTACCACCAATCCTTCACCTGCAGGACGGACCTGGCCACACCTTTGTCTTGTCCAGCCTCGTTGTCCATCACCCCAGTGCCTTCTTACAGCAGCAGCAGCCAGGAAACCTTGAGCCAGGACACAACAGGTAACGGTGGTGGCCTCTTGTGGCTCAGGTCCCTCCCTACCTTTGCCCTGAAGACCTGCACTTCCGCTCTGGGACCCCTGAACTCTGGCCACAGCTCCGTGGTCTCCGGCCTTGCAGAGCTTGCAGGGTTGGAGGTGGGTTGGCCGTGTGTGGAGCTGTGTTGCCTAAGTGTCAGTTCTGTTGGGTCACGTGTCACCTGGCTGTCAATGCCAGGTCAGGATTCCACACTGTGCCTGATGGCTTTTTTGCTTAATTTCTTTTAATTCTCATCCTGGACTAAACCTGTTATACGTAAAGAAGAAAAAGCCATCGAAAAGTCACTTTGGAAAACCTTAGTTAAACGCAGTTCATGTTGCTCTGCCAGACAGATCTGTGTCTGGGCTCCATCCAGCCTGTCCCCGGCTCAGACCCGGCCATGCCTGTGTTTATACAGCCTGGAACTAGGAATAGTTTTTACATTTTTAAGTGGTTGGGCAAAAATTTTAAAAATAATAATATTCTGAGACATAGAAATGATACAGAATTCAAATTTCAGCGTTTCTGGGACACGATCACATGCATTCTTTTATGGGTTAGTCACGTGTGTTTTGGGGTCACAGCGGCTGGCCTCAGTAATTGTGTCAGGGACTTTATGGCCCACAAAACCTATAGTATTTCCTGCTTTCCGGCCCCTGTTGTGGGGGGTGTTTGCCAACCACTGACCTTTGTGATTCTTGGAAGTCACAACTTAAACAGGGCAAGAGGAATGCTTACACCGCCCCGCCTTACAATGGGTCACTTAAGTCACCCTGGAAAGCCACTGTCAGAGCTCTGCCTATGCCGAGATGGCCGGTTGATGGTTTTAATTTGCGAACTCTGAGTCGGAGGTGTGCATGATGCAGACTCTGCCCCCACCCCCTTCTCTGTAGAAATGACACTTAGCAGTGGTGGTTTAGTCAGCCACACTCACCTGCAATTCCCCGGTCCGGAAATAATCTGCACGGTAGAGTCCGTGACAGGCCGTGACAGTCAGCAGTTTTCAGATGCTGCCACCTACAGGTGAGATGCTCACATTGCAGAAGTGCTGACCGATTCAGAGCAGTCCCTAAAGCCTTCACTAGATGTTAAGACTCGGTGTTGAACTTGTGAAAATGACCCCCTGGTACCCCTGGCAGTGCCTTGTCCATGGCCTGAGTGTCAGTGACCTGTGACCGGCAGGCTTTGTCCTCCTGGGACTTTGATTCATGCGGGTCTCATGCAGACCCTGGGGACCCCGGCCAAGTGGTCTTTGATTCAGTGGCTAAATCAGAATCCGTGAGGGGCTGTTATAGGTGACGGGGGAGGGGGGTTTGCTTGAGTCCCTCTGTGGATGGCAAAACCAGCTCTGCTCCTGATTATCCTCCCCAGGCAGAGAAATCATCATCCAGGGTTTGGAGAATTTTACGTTGACTACGTTTGAAATCTCCTGGGTTTTGATCTTGTCACGAAGGAGAATGACCCTGCGAGGTTTAGCGCGGTAACACCAGAGGTGAGGAAATGAAATGAGGTGAGGCTGGACAAGACAACCCTCTGGCCGGGGTTGCCGAGTGGAGATGGCATTTCCCAGAGGTCGCCAGAGGGCCATGTGCTTATGCTTCCTTGCCATTTGGCTCTTTTGCTCTCCGTAGAGCACCGTGCTCAGAAGCAGTCTGATTTTTGGAGGCAACTTCAATACCTGTAGGTTTTCAAAAACAAAATAAAAGCTTGTAATGTGCTTCATTCCTGACAATTTCCTGTTAGCAGTAAAATGCTAGGTTTTCCTAAGCGATGGTTGGTTATTATTATTGCCCTTATTAGCATTACTGTTTGGGTCTATTTGTGTCCTCACAAAGTAAGACTGAGCATCTGAAGCTACACTACACAAGCCTGTGATATCATTGTATTGAAGAAAATTGTGCCTGCAGAGGCAGCTTCTGTCTCAAAATTATGATTATATGTAGGCCAACGGCTACCATTACTTGCTTTCTTATAGCAATTTATTGATTTTAATATGTATTTTTATGGGGAAGCTTTTAGTGGCCTTCTTAAATCTTTAAAAGGAGACAAAGTTCACTTCATTCCTTATTTGTATCTTTTCTTGTCTGTTGCTAGTTAAAAAGGAAACTCAGGAGTCCGTTTACTGCTGTCAGAATGTCTTATAAGCCCCAAACTTTGCCATGCGTTTTCCCTACCAGTTCTAGTCCGTTTTCTTCTCCATAAACTTCAGGGCTGCTGGAGAGAAACTTGCAAGATTTAGGCACATGGAACTGTGTGATTATATCCCAGAATCGAAGTTTTCTTTCATTTGAGAGCATCCCTGGCGTGGAGAGTCCTCAAAAAACTAAAACTAGAAAGAATTAAAGACGTTATATGATAGTGATCCATGCAGACCCGTGTTTATAGCAGCACAACTCATAATAAATAGCTAAATCCTGGAGGCAGTCTAGGTGTCCCCAGCAGATGAAGAAAGAAAGTATGGAATTTACATACCATGGACTATTACTCTGCTCTAAAGAAGGATAAACTTGAGTAATTTGTAGGAAAATGAATGTGCCTTACGAGTATAGTGAAATGAATCAGGCACACAAGCTTAAATAGTGCATAGTCTCTCTTACATGATAAACCCAACTGTGTAACAAAGAATCCCCCAAACCACATTTAAAAATAATTTCCCCTCTTTATGAACCCCTCCGCACTATGGTTAAGAGGGCACTGAGATGAGGCATCCAGCTCCCACTCTGTTGAGCCACTTTTATTCTTGCCACCGTCCTATGGCATCCTCCATCTCCTTTGCGTGGGATTCACTGGTGCAGCAGGGTCTCTTGTGTGGCACTTAACCCTGCTTGGCACCTTGTGCAGTGCACAACTCATGCAACAGTATAGTGTCCTAGATAGGCTTAGGAAAATACGGGCTCTGAGTTCTTGAGCTGCGCCCAGCTATAAGGATGCCATGAACTCATCTGGGGTGTCGCATGCCTCAGAAGAGGTCCCCATTTAAGAGCATGAATTCAATGTCTTTCAACAAATCGTGACCAGATACTTCCAGAATGGATGCTGAAGGAACCAGAGCAACTCAAATTTCAGAGGCAGTGAGCACAGACGATGACCCTGCATCCGGAGCCCCTGATGTGGGGTGAGGTGCAGGGTCATCTGACCTCGCCAGCAGACCCCGCCTCACATGCCCCCCTTAAAGATGCCGGGGGATGCCCCTGGACTCCTGCCATTGCACGCAGTGTGGCCAGCCCGTCCGCAGCCCAGCCAAATCCACAGTGTGGAGGGATGGAGTCCAATGCCCTGTGCAGTGTGAATTAGAAGGTTTCCAATCCATTATGTTTCAAATGAGTTTCCTGTCGAGATGGTAGAGCTGGGTGGGTTTTTGTTTTTTTATTTTTATTTGCTCCTTATGATCTCTGTTTTTTTAATTAATAAAATGAGACCGTCCACATTTAATGTGAATATTGATAGAGCCAGATTAGTATATAGCTTGAGTGTAACCATTTTATATTCTTTTGCTGTCTCTTTTTTCTTTTTCTTTCTTCTTTGCTTTTAGTTGAACATTTTATATGATTTTTAAAAAAACTATGGAATGGCCTTTACCTGCTGTTCTCTCTCTCTTTAAATTTTTTCTTCTTGTCAAAGTAGCCCTGAAGAGAAGTTTCAGTTTGAGTCATGTGTTGGTTTGGTTCCTGTGTAACATGGCTGTCAGAGTTAATGTGCTTACATTAGGATGATGTAACAGGAGACCACTTGTACGTATGGTTTTTGGAAAGTGATTTGTGTTTTCCCAGGATGTTGGCTCAGTAGAAAATCTTACAGGCGACTGTGAGCTCAGCTGATCAGGTGAGGGCCGAAGTTCCAACAAGTGGGGATGTGTACGTAACTCATGCTGGGGCAGCCGGGGCCCTTCAAGGCCAAGCCCTGAATGCATTGTCCGTAGAGATATTGCTGTGTGTGGCTGTTGAGCTCTTTGGAGCTGTTACTCTGGCATTTTGTTTTGGTATTCTGTGTGTTAACTGACAGTTGTGAGCAGGTCCAGAATCTTAACCAGTGCTGGATGTGGTGGTGCACACCTATAATCCCAGCTCTCAGGAAGCTGAGGCAAAAGGATTGCCAAGAGTTCATGGCCAACCTGGGCTTCATGGTGAGTTCAAGGCCAGCCTGAACTGCATAGCAAGACCTTGTCTCAAAAACCAAAGGGGTGAATATAATCTCAACCATTCCTTCCTACTTCTTTGAGAAAGATTGACCCACACTGGGGACTGCCTGTACTTTAGCACTAATGGAATCACTGCAGAAGTTCATTTGATGTGAGAATTGGCTAGGAAAGAGATCGCCAGGCTTTCTTCAAGTTTCCTGTTTTCCTCAGTTTTAGCTCTGCTGTTCTTTTCAGAATCCAAGGTCATGTCTTGGCATTTAATTTCTGATCTTGCAAAATCCTGTTCATTTCTCCTCCACGTGTAGCCATTTAGTCTTAGAAGGTTGGAACCGTCAGTGAGTCAGGGAATGGCTCGTGTCGGGTGAGGATAAAGCCCACGCGAGGGTGACTATGAAGTGAGGATTTCCGGTGTGAGGTACTGAAGAACTTGAATGGAAGTGGCATTAAATCTGATCTGCAAAGGACACTGTGTTTTAGAATCAGAAGGCGTTAAGATGCTCCCGTAAAGCCATCACCCTGTGAATGCTTGCTACTCAAAATGTGGCTCATAAGAGATAAGAGGATGTGGTTGGAATTGAGCAGAATATTCCAAAAGGGGTGAGTATGGGGGGCATTTGGAGCTAACTTCAGGAGCACTTGGTGTTTAGTGGGGTGAGATGTGTGCGTGAATAGATGACCCAAGTGTTTCCAACAAAATGAGAACTGTTGTCTCAAAGTCTGGACCCACGATTCTCAAACTTTATCATAAATATAGATCACCTTGATCTTGGTGAATTGCATGTCCTTGATCAGTAGATTTGGGTAACTGGTGGTGAGAATCTGCACTTCTGACCATTTCTCATGTGATTTATATGATTCTGGTCATGGAGTTTGGAATTTAGTGTTAGACATGCATTAAAAAATACTATACTAAAAACAGTATGGTCGCCAGCAGGCACTATGGAGGAAAGGGATAATTCTTTTTCTAAAACTCCCAGGCAGTATTATTTTTATTAAAACACACCTCTTTGTTCCTGAGCACATCCTATAGGACATTTGCTTAACCAACTGTTGTAAGCAGAAAGTGCTTATCCCGTATTACGGGGATACTTCTGACTTGTGAGGTGCATGTTCTGACTTTTCCGTGGTTGCCGTTTAGACACAGTGGTATTTTGGTTCATTAGCTTGACTCCTTCCATGGTTCTGGTCACAGACTTAGTTGGACAAGAACTGAATCAGGCTCAATGGTAAAGTTCAGTGTTGACCCAACAGGGAAATTGGATTTGCTTCTTGTCTGGAACTGTGGAGAGAACTGAGTCTGTGAACCAAGGTATCAATGTCCTAAAAAAAGGGAAACAAAAAACTCCTTCCAAACTGGTGTGGTGCTGCTTAGTCACTCCTGCAGCCGACGCCTAGCACAGAACCTGGCCTGGTAAACGAACAAAGGGCAGTTTCAGTGCCTGCCTGAATAATGGTGTCACTCATTACTCACCAGACGAAAAGCACCGAGAGATGGTGGCTCCGGATGAGGGGCTGAAGATGCCACCGCGCTCCCCGCTTGAGAGACAGGGTGAGTAGTGATGAAG
>PVLA01016035.1:0-22423 GCA_004027455.1 Hydrochoerus hydrochaeris
TGGTTTTGGTATCAGAGTAATACTTGCCTCCAGGAATGATTTAGGGAGGATTGCTTTTTTCTCAATTTCATTGAAGAGTTTAAGTAGTATTGGCATCAAATTTTCTCTAAATTTCTTGTAGAATTCAGCTTGAATCCATCAGGACCTGGGCTTTTCTTTGTTGGTAAGTTTTTAATAACATTTTCAATTTCAATAGCTGATAATTGGGTGGTTCTTGATTGAGCTTTGGTAGTTCATATGTTTCTAGAAATCTGTCCATTTCCTCTGTGTTTTCCACTCTATGTGAGTAGAGATTTTTAAAGTAGGTATTCATGATCTTTTGAATTTCCATGGGATCTGTAGTAATCTCTCCCTTTTCAGTTCTTATTTCATGAATTTGTGTTTTTTTTTTCTCTTGATAAGGTTAGCTAGGGGTTTGTCAATTTTGTTTATTCCCTCAAAAAACCAGCTTTTTGATCCATTATTTCTTTGTATTTTTTTTTAGTTTCAATTGCATTGATTTCTGCTCTAATCTTTACGATTTCCTCTCTTCTATGAGCTTTGGGTTTAGCTTGGCCTTCTTTTACTAGAAGCTTGAGATGGAGCATTAGGTTGTTTATTTGTGCTCGTTCTGGTTTTTTGATATAACAATTTATTGCTATATATTTGCCTCTTAAGACTGCTTTCATTGCATCCCACAGATTACAGTATGTTGTTTCTATATTTTCATTGAATTGTAGGTATTGCTTTATTTCTTCTTTAATTTCATCTGTAGCCCACTGGTTGTTCAAAAGGCTGTTCTTTAATTTCCATGTATTTATGCAGGTTTTACAATTTCTTTTGCCATTAATTTCCAATTTCAGTGCACTATGGTCAGATATTATACATGCTATGATTTCAATACCTTTGCATTTACATAAGAATGTTTTATGGGATAATATATGGTCTATTTTGGAGACTGTCCTATGTGCAGCTGAGAAGAATGTGTAATCTGATATGGTTGAATGGAACACTGTAAACGTAAACTAAATCCAATTGCTCACAGGCATGATTCAGTTCTGTTATTTTTTTGCTGATGTTTTGTCTAGTTGATCTATCTCTTTGTGACAGTGGGCTGTTAAGATCTCCTGTTATAATTATGTTCTTGTGTATTTGGTTTTTCATGTCCATTAGTATCTGTCTTATATAGTTGGGTGCTCCTGTACTTGGCACATATATATTTATAATTGTTAGTTCTTCCTCTTGAATTTTACCACTAGAAAGTATGTAGTGACCTTCTCTATCTCTTTTAATGATTTTAGGTTTGAAGTTCACATTGTCTGCAAATAGAATAGCTACTCCTGGTTTTTTCTGGGTTCCTGTTGCATGGAATACTGTTTTCCATCCTTGGACTTTTAATCTATGAGTTTCCTTTTGGGTCAGATGTGTTTCTTGTATGCAGCATATTGTGGGATCCTGTATCTTGATCCATTCTGTCAATCTATTTCTTTTTATAGGTGAATTGAGGTCATTTATGTTTATGGATATCACTGATATATACTGGCTCAACTTTGCCATTTTGTGTTCCAGTTGTTTCTTTCTGCTTTTCCTCTTATTTAATTGCTTATCCTACCTGGTGGTTTCTTTCTGTTGTTGCTCTGGAGACTGTGGTCATATTTATCTCTGTCTAGTATGTCTTTGAGTACTCTTTCTAGTATTGGTTTGGTGGACATGAATTTCTTCAGTTGTTCTTTGCCATGGAAGTGTCTTGTTTCTCCATTAAATTTGAATGAAAATTTTGCTGGGTACATCAGTCTGGGTTGAAGGTTGTTTTCTTTCAGGGCTTGAAATACCTCACTCCAAGCTCTTCTTGACTTGAAGGTTTTTGCTGAAAAGTCTGCCATGATTCTAATGGGCTTTCCCTGATAGGTGAGTTGTGTCTTTTATCTGATAGCTTTTAATATTCTGTTTTTATGCCGTATGTCTGAGATCTTAATTATTATGTGTCTGGGTGTGGATTTATGTTGATTGTGACTGTTTGGTGTTCTATATGCCTCATTTATCTGCATATCAGATTCTTTCCCCATGTTTGGGAAATTTTCTGCTATTATTTCTGTAAATACTTTACATATGTCATTTGCCTGGACTCCTGTATCTTCACTAATGCCCATTATTCTTATATTGTTGCTTTTGGCATCATCATGAAGCTTCTGGATTGTCATTTCATGCTGCTTTGTTATTTTTAAAAGTTCTATCCTTTCCTGATCACTCACTGTGATCCTGTCCTCAAGGTCTGAAATCCTATCCTCAGGTTCCTTTAGGCAGTTTTGCACACTTTCAATAGAATTTTTTGTTTCTTGGATGTCTCTTTGAGTTTGTTTCATGAATTCTGCTTGTTTTCTATATTGTTCACTCAAAGTTTCAATCAGTTTCCCATGCTCATGTACTTTTTTCTCTAGTTCTTCTTTAGCTGCATTCAACAACTCCTTTACTAAAGTTGTTATTTCTATCTTTACATGAGAGACTACTTCTAATTTGATTTCCTCTATAGCCTGATGCAGTTGTTTTTTTATTTCACTGGCTATCTTTTCAGAGATTCCCAGTGTGTTACTTTTGGGGTCCTCTATTTCAATGTCTCCTACACTTGCTTCTGGTGAATTATATGTTTGAGACTGCATTTTGCTTTTTCATTTTGTCATTTTCACTCTGCCTGGTGTTTTCTATGTGTAGCAGGGGATAACACACACTCTTTTCAGACATGACAAATTCTTACATTTAGTTGGAAGGGGTTTTACTACTGGCCCTATTTATCCCCTGTACACCTCTATTTTAGGGGTATACTCACCACATTGATACAGTTAATCTGGTGTAGTCCAAAGTTCGCCACCTGGGAGCAAAGTTCCAAATTTTTTCACACTAACTGGATCATGTTGAGATCTTCTGATGTTCCAGTTAGGAGGGTGGGCCTATCTGTAGCAGTCCAGGGCAGTTTTCAGTCTTGGGCAGGCCTCCTCAATGTTCCTGGTGGCAGGTCTGGCCCTCGGTGGAGATTAAGGGCAGCCTTGCCCTGAGGTGGGCTTGTGCTGAGTTCTCAGTAGCCGGGTGATCCCTTGGTGGAGGTTAAGGGTAGCCCACCCCTGAGGTGGGCTTGTGCTGAGTTCCTGGTGGCAGGGCAGGCCCTGGTGCACCAGGATTTAAAACACACATTACTCACACTTCTCTGCTTAGATGTATTATATTCTGTTCCAGTCATTCTACTTGTACTAGATTTGAAGGCACAGTCTGTTATCCTGAAAATAACAGGATATTGTATGGTAATCATCCTTAATTTCCTATTAACATAATCTAAAGTGCTGCATAAACTACACTGTTTTACCATGACTGATCATAATCAAATCTGGTTTGTTAGATCACTGTTTTGTATTGATAGATTTTATTCAAAGCTGTTATGATTGATAATATCAAGTCTGAGAGTATAGGCAACTACACTGAAGATGACAAGATTCACTAGAATATCCACTTTGATCCAGTTTGATTATTACCTGCCTTTGAAGTTTTATACTGTCTACAATGTTTTATTTTTACTAATATTTTTATGTACTGCTCTTCTCAATTGTACTGCTATATTCAATTATGACTGATATAGACAATTCTATTGAAGATAATGAGAGACAACACAGTAACCACTGTAGATCACCTTGTACTGTGGTTTTATATGATGTTTTGGTATCATGTTTTTATATGAATTTGTTTTTTTTTTGTCTTGCTATGTTTTATTTTTCCCTTTAATACATAAAGGATAGAAATACATGTAGAGACTCATGCATGCATAGTTGTTTACAACCTCACTGTTTGAATATCTACTTTGTATTCTTTAATTTTATAACTTGAACAACTATTTCTAAGAGGACAATATGTAATTTATCAACTAGTGATCTTTTACTGTTGGAAAACTGCAGAGTATGATGAATGCCTGAATGTAGTGGAATTGGGAACACATTTTTAGTCTTTAGTGACCCACGGGAAGCACAGCAGCATTGAATTTGGGGGTTGGTGAGACCAGTGGAGAGCAGAGCCAGTAAACGGAGCTTCATTGATCCATGGTCAGTGCTGGGATTGGGGACCCCCCCCCATGGGAAGGGTGCGATCAAATGGGTGACATGTTGGAATCTGGCAGGAGGAGCCTGAACTGGGAGCAACAGTGACTTCAGTTGGTTCCTCTCTCCCTAAAGCAGATTCATGGGATTTGCTTGGACTGCGCCGCACCCCTGGCCAGGACCCAATGAGCCATCCCAAATCAATTCCCTGTGCCTAGCAAGCACTAACCAGGGGAAGGCCTCTGAAGTTTATTTGGCCCAGTGGGGAAGGGCAGGCATAGGCAGCTGCTGCTTGCACCTCAGTAATAAGAGCAGTTAGGAGAGGGCAGAAGGCTCTTGCCAGCATGCTTTGGAGGAAACATGGCCAACAGGGAAGGGGGCTGGGACCTGCACTGTAACCTGTGTGGAGGAAGCCAGGACCATGACAGGAGAGAGAGGCAGGGGGAGGCTGCCAGCCCAGAACCCTGAGATCCCTGATCCAAGAGATGGAAAAACAAGGGAAACTGAGGACAGTAAACATGCAACAGCAGACATGGCTTCAATGGACATTAAAAGATATCTTTGGGACCTTGTAGACGAGCTCAAAACTGAAATATTAAATCAGGTAAAGCAAGATATGAGTAGCATAATAAAAGAAATGCTCTCAGGGAGCATCTCTCAGGGTGATACAGACAGAAGTAGGGAGGAACACGAAAAAAGGAGAGAAACATTTGATAAAGAATATAAAGAAAATATAGAATACATGAAGCAGACTCAAAGAGACTACCAGAAAATTAAAAACTCCATTGAAAGCTGGCAAAACTCCTTAAAAGAAACTAGGATAGACTATCAAAACTTGAAGACAAGTTTGCAATGTGTGATCATGAAAGGAAAGATCTCTTAAAAATAACAAGGAAACAGTCAGTAATAATACAAAGGCTAGAAGATGACAAGAGAATCTACAATTTAAGAATAAGAAATGTGAACGAAGAAGCAGGAATACATACAGGTGAATTACAAAGGCTATTCATGGAAATAATTTAGGAAAACTTCCCAAGCATGGGAAAAGAAAATGAGATTCGGTTGTGTGAGGCATACAGAACTCCAGCCACCCACAACCAAAACAAATCTACACCCAGCCATATAATAATCAAGATACCAGAAATTCAATATAAAAACAGAATATTAAAAGCCATCAGAGAAAAGAAACATTACCTATAAAGGTAAGCCCATCAGAATCACAGCTGACTTCTCCACACAGACTATCAGATAAGGAAGAGCTTGGAGTGAAATATTCCAAACCCTGAAAGAAAATATCCTCCAGCCCAGATTGATGTATCCTGCAAAACTGTCAATGGAAATTGATGGAGAAACAAGATGCTTCCATGACAAAGAGGAACTGGGGGAGTTTGTGACCACCAATACAACCCTACAGAGAATACTTAAGGACATTCTAGAGAGAGAAAAAAAATACCAGGATTTTAGGAACAGTGGCAGAAAGGCCTCAATGAGTGGGGCAGGCAGTAGAATGAAGGAGAAATCTAGACAAACAGGTAGAAAAATAGCATAGCAGAAATGAGGCAGAGAAGGATAACTAGAATCTCTAACATAGATGGCCTTGATACACTATATTGTTAATAGTGCACAAGGATTTAAAACCCACATTACTCACACTACTCTGCTTATATGTATTATATTCTGTTCCAGTCATTCTACCTGTACTAGATTTGAGGGTACAAAAAGTAATCCCAAAAATAAAAGGGTATAGTATGGTAATCATCTTTAACTTCCTATTAAGTCAATCTAATGCTCTGTAAAACCTGCACTATTTTACCATGACTGATCTCAATCAAATCTGGTTTGTTAGATCACTGTTTTGTATTGATAGATTTTATTCAAAGCTGTTATGATTGATAATATCAAGTCTGAGAGTATAGGCAACTGCACTTAAGATGACAAGATTCACTAGAATATCCACTATGGTTTGATTATTACCTACCTTTGAAGTTTTATACTGTCTACAATGTTTTATTTTTACTCATATTGTTATGTACTGCTATATTCAATTATACTGCTATTTTCATTTATGCCTGATGATATAGACAATTCTATTGAAGATAATAAGAAACAACATAGCAATCATTGTAGATCATCTTGTACTGTGGTTTTATATGACTTTTTGGTTTCATGTTTTTATAGGAATTTGTTTTGTTTTGTGTTACTAAGTTTTGTTTTTCCCTCTAATACAGAAAGAATAAAAATACATGTAGAGACTCATGTATGCGTACCTGTTTACACTCTCACTGTTTGACTATCTACTTTGTATGCTCTAATTTTGTAACTTGAACAACTATTTCTAAGAGGACAATATGTAATTTATCAACTAGTGATTTCTTATTATCTTTTTTCTGAAATTCTGTATTATCTCTACCCTTCACATACTTTTTTTCTCTTTAAATAAAAATTTAAAAAATAAAATAAAAAGTGTTTAGCATCATTGGACATTCAAGAAATGCAAATTACAACAACACTGAGATTCCATTTTACTCCAGAAAGAATCACCAAGATCAACAAATAACCAAGTAAAAGTTGAAAAGGCCATGGGGGAGAAAGGAACACTCCTGCACTGTTGGTGATAGTGTAGACTGATATAGCCACTCTGTAAATCGGTCTGGAAATTTCTCAAAAAGCTGAGATTAGAAGTCCAATTTTGCCCAGCTTTCCCACTTCTGGGCATATTTCCAGTAGAAGAGATAAGATCATACTTTTTGATATATTTGCACCAATGTTTATAGCAACACAATTTGTAATAGTTAAATCTTGGAAATAACCCAAAAGGCATTAATTGAAGAATGGATTAAAAAGATGTAGTATTTTCATACAAAGAAGTATTATACAGCTGTAAAGAAAGATCACAATGAGGCTTTTATAGGTAAATGGATGAGACTTGATATCATACTGATAAGGGAAATAAATCCAATGCACATGTGTAAATACCACATTGTCTCCCTAATACAAGAAAATCAAAGAGTAAAGAAAAACCAACATCTTCAATAAATCTGGAGATTGGCCAATGCACACCTGCCTTGTCCCTCGGACCCCAGGCTTTTGGAGTGTGGCCACTCCACCCCTGTCCCCCACAGTCCCAGGACCATGGAAATCCCCCACATCCTGGAACTAGTATTTCTGTGGACACTCTGCTGCCTTCCTTCTCTCAGAACCTTGGACTGAAGTGGATTAACCTTGCTGGGTTGATGGGAGTCTAAGTAACTCCTCATCCATAAAGAAGACATCAACAAGCTTCCATCAGTGTGATGAGTTTGCCCCAAAATTAGAGCACTTCAGTGGGTAAACAGAAGCAGTAGTGAAGTTCCCTCCAGCTGTTGGACATTAGCAAGCCTGGCAAAAATGTGGATATGTCCTTCCACCATACTGAGAACATGAGGTGGGTTGAAGAGTGTGCCAACAAGGCCTCCCCCAACACAAAAAAATTAAAAGGGCTTGTGAGACCCCACTGACACAGTAGGGTCCCAGCCAAGACAAACACTAGACAGGGAGAGCTGGTGGGCTGGAAAAACCTGAAGACCTAGTAACAGTGGAAACTAAGGGTTGACTTAAATCAATTTTCTTAGGCTAGTCAGCCTAAGAAGAATAGAGAAGTAACCCTTTAGGCTCTGCAGGAGGAAGTCAGGTGACTGGCCTTCTTCTTCATTGTGATACCCAGCAATTGTACAAAAATCAAATACACAGTTGGACCTGGAGATACATATTACCAATAGTTAAGACTATCAGGTTGCAAGAACAAATATTAGCCTGAAAGTTGAAAATGACAAAATGAAAAAGCAACATGCAATCTCAAACATCTAGTCCATCAGGAGCAAGTACAGGAAACATTGAAAAGTAGGACTTTACAAGTCATACACCTGAAATTTCTGAAAACATAGCAAGTGAAATAAAGAAACAAATCCATGAGGCTATAGAAGAAATAAATTAGAAATAACTTCTCATATAAAGACAGAAATAACAACCTTAATAAAGCAGTTGTTCAGCATAGCTAGAGAAGGCATAGATAAAAAAAAAAGTATAGGAGCATGGGAAACTGAATGAACCCTTGCATGAACAATATAGAAAACAAGCAGAATGCATGAAACAAATTCAAAGACATATCCAAGGAATAAAAATTTGTACTGAGTACTGGTGAAACTTTTTAAACAAAGCTGAGGTTAGAGTTTTGGACCTTGAGGATAGGATCAAACTTTATGGTCATGAAAGGATAGACATTTTAAAAATAACAAGGCAGATTATTGGCAAGATGGCTGACTGAGTGGCAGCACAAGAGAGCCTCTCTGAAGAAAAAATAAATAAAAACAACTCAGACGCTGGAATCTCACAACATGGAGAAAGCCAGACAAAAGGAGAGGAATTCTCACGACACAGGAAGAAACTGAGGAAAAAGAAAAAGAAAAAAGAAAGAAGAAAAAGAAGCATGGACAGAGGGCTGGAGCTGGGCAAGCTCTGATCACTGTACCAGCCCATCTTAGAGTCAGGTGACTCATGATCAAGCTGAGATCGCAGCCCTGCTGAGAGCGGAGGTTGGTGAGCTCCAGACCCTCCGCTGGAGGAGGCGCTGCAGCAGGGATTGAAAACAGCCAGTCAAGCTGCACGAACTTTGGTGAGTGATGGGAACTGGAACCCCCAAACTGGGAGGACTGTCTGGGAGACATTTGGAGTTGGGCAGGGCCAGCTTGAATCAAAACCCGAGGTGGCTTCTGCTTAGTCCAAAGCAGATTGGTGGGATCTGCTTGGTCAGAGCCACACCCCTGGTTGAAACCCAATAGCCAGGAATGAGGCTTTTCTGGGCAAGTGGCATCCCCAGGGAACACACAAACTTGTTGAAGGATAAATTGGTTGACTGGCATAGGGGGAGGAGCCAGCTCTCAGCCTGCAACTCGCAGATTTGCAGTGGACTTGCTAGGGGGCAGTACTTCCCTAGCAAGAGTGCTGCAGAAAAACTGTAAGCAAAATGAAAGGCCCAGAGACCTCCACCACCCAGCTGTCTGAAGGGGACCAGAAACATAACAAGACAGAGAAAGAGCAAAAGGTCCCCAACTTCGGAACCAGGGAAAGTGAATCCAACAGAGGTAAATGTGGAGGAGGTTGAGAGCAGAAAACCTGTAATGTCAGAGACAGCCTCATCGGAAATAAAGAAATACTTCCGTGACCTCATCATCAACTTTAAATCTGAAATTCTAACTCAGGTGAAGCAAGATATAAGAAGATTAATAAAAGAAGTCCTGGGTAATCCTCAAGTAGGCACAAATGAAAGAATAGAGGAACCCAGAGAAAGGAGAGAAGCCTTTGATGAAGAATATAAACAAAATCTAGAATATATGAAACAGATCCAAAAAGAATATCAGGAAATTAAAAACTCCATTCAAACCTGGCAAAACCTTTTAACAGAAACTAAAGACAAACTTTCAAAACTTGAAGATAGATTTGCAAAGTATGATCATGAAAGGAAGGATCTCTTAAAAATAACAAGGAACCAGGAAGCAATGATACAAAGGCTAGAAGATGACAAGAGGATTTATAACCTAAGAATAAAACATGTGAATGAAGATGCAGCAACAAATACAAATGAAATAAAGAGTCTATTCACAGAAATAATTAAGGAAAACTTCCCAAACATAGGTAACAGAAGTGAAGTTCAGATAAATGAGGCATATAGAACTCCAGCCAGCTACAACCCAAACAGATCTATACCCAGACAAATAATAATCAGGATCCCAGAAATCCATCACAAGAACAGAATATTAAAAGCAGTCAGAGAAAAGAAACAGATTACCTATAAAGGAAAACTCATCAATATCACAGCAGACTTCTCAATGCAAACCATCAAATCAAGAAGAGCTTGGAGTGAAATCTTCCAAGCCCTGAAGGAAAATAACCTCCAACCCAGAATGATGTACCCAGCAAAACTGTCTCTCAAAATTAATGGAGACACAAGATATTTCCATGACAAAGAGCAACTGGGGGAGTTTGTGACCACCAATCCAACTCTGCAAAGAATACTGAAGAACATTCTAGAGAGAGAGAGAAGAAAATCACCAGAGTTCCAGGAATAATGGCAGAAAGGCCTCAAAGAAAGGGGCAGACAGTAGAATCAAGGAGAAAAGTAAACAAATAACAACAGAAAAATAGCATGGCAGAGATAAGACAGAGAAAATTGGTTATATCACTGTCTTATCTTGACTGATTTTATTTGAATCTGGTATACTTGCGAGTGTCGAGTCTGAGAGTATGGACAACTACTCTGAAGATGATAAGATTCAATAGGATACCCATTCTTGTTTGATTGTTAACTGCCTTTGAAGTTCTATAATGTCTCCAATGTTTAGATTTTATTAATAGTGTAAAACAATGCTAAGTTTATATTATATTTGATGATATAGACAATTTTATTGAAAATAACAAGAGACATCATAGCGACTACCATAGATCACCTAGTGTTGTGTTTTTGTATGTTCTTTTCATTTTGTGTTTCTCTAGGAATTTGTATTGCTGACTTGTTTTGATTTGTTTCTCCCTCTAATACAGAAAGGCTAGGTATATTTGTAGAGACTCATACATGTGTAGAACTTCTAAGTAGTTTATGAGAATGGATTATAGTTATTATAAAGATAAAAAAAAGGAAAAGAGTATTCTAAAGGATATAACTGCATGTATGTTTGAGTGTGTGGAATTAATAACCATGTTGCTAAAGTTTTAGTTGGAAGGATGAGCAAAACTGACTGCAGTCTCACTGTTTGGATGTCCACTTTGTGGACTTTACTTTTGTAACTTGAATAACTGCATCTAAGAGGAAAGTATGTAATTATCAACTACTGACTTTTTACTGGTTACTATTTTTGTTTTGTTTTGTTTTGTTTTTGAGATTTTGTATTGTTTCTACCCTCTTTCTGTTTCAAAATTTTTTCTCAAATAAAAAAATATAAAAAAACAAAAAAGCAAGAGGAGGAAAAGAAAGTGCTCTAAAATAGATAACTGTATGTGTACTTAAGTGTGTAGGATTGATAACCATTTTACTAAGTTTTTGTTGGATTGTTTTACTAAGTTTGTGAACAGAACTGTTTGCAGCCTCACTGTTTGAATGTCCACTTTGTATGCTTTAATTTTGTAACTTGAACAACTATATCCAAGATGATAATATGTAATGTATCAAATAGTGATTTCTTACTGTTTATTTTTTTGAAATTCTGCATTATTTCTACCCTTTTTTCTGTTTTGCTTTCCCCCTCTTTAAATAAAATTAAAAAAAAAATAACAAGGCAACAAGAAATCACAATTCAACAGCTTCAAGATGATGGAAAGAGAAATAATATGACTCATAGGCATCAATGAAGATGCAGGACTGAATGCCAATGACATCAGTAAACTATTCACAGAAGTAATGGCAGGAAATTTCCCAAACTTGGGGAAAGAATCTGATATAAATATAAGTGAGGCATATATAACACCAAACACTCACAAATAACATATATTTACATCCAGGAAGAATAATTAAGATCCCAGAATTAACAGCACAAAAACAGAATTCTGAAAACTGTTAGAGAAAAGACACAACTGACTTATCAAGTAAACCCCATTAGAATCATGGCAGACTTTTCAGAACAAACTCTCAAATTAAGAAAACTTGGAAGGAAATATTTCAACCCTCAAAGAAAACTACTTTCAAACCAGATTGATGTACACTGCAAAACTTTCTTTCAAATTTAATGGAGAAATAAGATACTTACAGGACAAAGAATAACTCAAGAAATTCATGTCCATGATATAAGCTGTATAAAGAGCATTGAAAGACACACTAGATAGAGATGAAAGTGATGACTCTTTCCAGAACCACAACAGAAAAAAAACTGCCAGACAGTGCAAGCAATTAAACAAGGTGGAAAATGAACAGGAGGAAAATAACATGACAAAATTAAATCAGTACATGTGAATTTTGTCCATCATTATAAATGGCCACAATTTACTTGTTAAAACAAATAGATTGACAGAATGGGTCAAGAAAAAGAATCCCACAATATGCTATATGCAAGAATCATATCTTCATCAAAAGGAAACTTATAGATTAAAACTCAAAGGATGGAAAAAATATTCCATGCATAAGGAACCCAAAAAAATGCAGGTGTAGATATTCTATTTGTGTACAATGTGAACTTCTAACCAAAAACTATCAAAAGAGATAAAGAAGGTCACCACATACTTGTCAAGGAAATAATTTAAGAAGCACTAAAATCATAAACATATATGTACCAAACACAGGATCACCCAACTATATGTCAAATACTAATAAATATGAAAAATCAAATAAGAAACAACACAATTGTAATATGGGACCTTAATACCCCACTTTCACAAAGAGATAGATTGACTACACAAAAATTTGGAGAAGAAATAATAGAACTGTATCAAACCTGTGACCAAATGAATTTAGTAGATGTTTACAGAGTGTTCCATCCAACCGTATCATAATACACATTCTTCTTAGCTGTGCATGTGACATTCTCCAAAATAGACCATATATTAGCCCATAAAATATTCTTAAGTAAATGTAAAGGAGTTTAAATTATCCCATGCATATTAGCTGACCACAGTGCACTGAAACTGGAAATAAATGGCAAAAGAAATTGCAAAACCTAAAGAAATACATGGAAATTAAATAACAAACACCTGAACAATCAATGACTTGCAGGTGAAATTAAATAACAAATTAAGTGATATCATTATCACATTATCCATTCAAAGAAGATGCAGATAGAACATACCAAAACCTGTGAGATGCAATGAAAGTGGTCCTAAGAGGGAAATATATAGCAATAACTTGTCATGTCAAAAAAGCATAACAGGCACAAATAAACAACCTAATGATACATCTCAGCCTTCTAGAAAAGGAAGAGCAAGTCAAACCCAAAGCTCATAGAAGAGAGGAAATTATAAAGATCAGAGAAGAACTTCATGCAATTGAGACTAAAAAAAAAGCATTAATGAATCGAAGAGCTGGTTTTTTGTGAGAATAAACAAGATTGATAACCTTGAGACAACTTTATCAAGAAAGAGAAAAAAGAATATCAAATTTACGCAAGAAGCACTGAAGAGATGTAAATTACTGCAGATCCCATGGAAATTCAAAAGATTATGAATACATATTTTGAAAATCTTTACTCACATAGGGTGGAAAACACAAAAGAAATGGGCAGATTTCTAGAAACATATGAAGTACCAAAGCTCAATCAAGAAGATATAGACCCCTGCCAGCCAGGAGGAATGCTGTGCCACCCTTGCACCTTGTTCTGTGCTGCTGCATGCTTCTTGCATGACCCCCACTGGCCCTGTGGAAAGCCACGCTGCCCTTGGACCTTGTGCTGGACCACTGTGTTTCCTTTGCAACCCCTGCTGGCTCAGAAGAATTTTGGGCCAATGGCTGCTGCCCTCGGCTACCCTTCCAATCTCCTAGACCAAGTACTTGATGTTCAGCTCCCACTCCTTCTCCCAGACCTTGAACTGAAGTGAATTAACTGTGCTGAAAGGACTCAGTGACCTCTCACCCAAACAAAAGACTTCAGCAGGCTCCAATCACTATGCTCTTGTGCTGCTCCTTGCATTTGTCCTACAACTTCAACAACCAGTTGAAGTTATAGCTTCACTAAGTAGAATAGGATGAAACAGGATGAAACATAATGAACCCACTCAGAACAAAACCATGAAAGCAATATAGGGCTTCAAAACAAGATAGCATCTCACAGATGCCCAGAATGATGCCACTGGCCTGTCCCTCATTCCAGAACCTTATATGCTGCCACACCTGCACTTCCTATGTGCCCCTCAGACATTTGGAGCGATGCCACTGGCCCACCTCTTGACCCAGAACTGCATACACCATTTCATTGTGCTTCTTGTGCACCTGACAGACACCTGTACTAATGCTACTGGTGCACTCCTCAGCCCAGGACCACCTATGCCACCACACCATGCTTCCCACATGCCCAGCACACACCCAGACCCAGGACACTTGATGGCCATTCGGGAACATTCCCTACCTCCTGGACCTAATACTGCTGTTGATCTTCAGCTCCCACCCTTTCTCCCAGAACCTTGGATTACAGTGGATTAACCATGCTACCTTTATGGGAGATTCAGAAACTGTCTCACCCAAATGGAGGATCTCAGCAAGCTCCAGTCAGTTTGGTGAGTATGCCCCTAAAACAGAGGTGTACAGTGGGTAAATAGGGCCAGTAGTGAAGCTCCCTCCAACTAACTGTAAGACTTTGGTGAGTCTGGCAAGAGTGTGGGTGACTCCTTCCTGCACACAGAGAACATCAGGCAAGGTGAGGAGTGTGCCAAAGAGGACTCCCCAAACTTGGAGAAAATCAAAAGGGCTTATGAGACACACAGGTATACAATTAGGGACACAGTAGGGCCTCAGCTGATACAAACACTACAGGCAGGGAGATTTGGTGACCTGAATATAAAGTAATGGAAGGAACTAAAAGTTGATCTATATCAATACTACTAGACTTGTCAGCCCAGGAAAAATATAGGACTCACCCAACAGAACCTGCAGGGCAAAGTCAGGTGACTGGCCTACCTCTTCATTTTGGGACCCAGCAATTGGACAAATATCAACTTTACATTAGGACCCCAAGATACACACAACCAAAAGTTGACACTAGTGGGACTGAAGGACCAAATATTAACCCAAAAGGGTAAAATGGTAAAATGAAAAAGCAGAATGCAATCTCAAACATCTAGTCCATCAGGAGCAAGTATAGGACACATTGAAATAAAGGACCTTAAATGTAACACACCAGAAATCTCTGAAAATATAGAAGGTGAAATAAAAAACAACTCCATAAGGCTATAGAGGAAATCAAATTAGAAGTAATGTCTCATGTAAAAACAGAAATAGCAATCTTAGTAAAGGAATTGCTTAGTGCAGCTAAAGAAGCAATAGAAAAAAGTTTAGAAGCATGGGAAACTGATTGAAACCTTGAATGAACAGTATAGAAAACAAGCAGAATTCATGAAACAAACTCAAAGAGACATCCATGAAACAAAAAATACGATTGAAAGCTGGCAAAACCGTTTAAATGAAGCTGAGGATAGGATTTTGGACCTTGAGGACAGGATCGCAATTAGCGATCATGAAAGGATAGAACTTTTAAAAATAGCAAAGCAGCATGAAATGACAATCCAACTGCTTCAAGATGATGCCAAGAGAAACAATATAAGAATAACAGTCATCAGTAAAGATGCAGGAGTCAATGCAAATGTCATAACTAAGATATTCACAGAAGTAATAGCAGAAAATTTCCCAAACATGGGGAAAAATCTGATATGCAGATAAGTGAGGCATATAGAACTCCAAACAATGAAAACCAACATAAATCTACACCAAGACATATAAAAACTGAGACCCCAGACATACAACATAAAAACAGAATACTAAATCCATTAGAGAAAAGACACACATCAACTATCAAGGAAAATCCATTAGAATCACAGCAGACTTTTCATCACAAGCCCTTAAATCAATATGAGAATGGAGTGAGGTATTTCAAGCTCTGAAAGAAAACAACTTTCAACACAGACTGATGTACCCAGTATAACTTTCATTCAAATTTGAATGGAGAAACAAGATACTTCCATGACAAAGAACAACTCAAGAAATTCATGTCCACCAAACCAATCCTAGAAAGAGTATTGAAAGACATACTAGATAGATATAAGAATGACCACACTCTCCAGAGCAACAACAGAAAGAAACCACCAGGTAGGACAAGCAGTTAAATAGGGGTGAAAATCAGAAAACAAACAACTGGAACATGACATGACAAAGTCGAGCCAGTACATATCTGTTATTTCCATAAATATAAATGGCCTCAATTTACCTATCAAAAGTAATAGGTTGACAGAATGAAGAAACAGGATACTACAATATTATGTATACAAGACACACATCTCACTCAAAAGGAAACTCATAGATTAAGATCAAAGGATGGAAAACAGTATTCCATGGAACAGGAATCCAGAAAAAAGTAGGGATAACTATTCTATTTGCAGACAATGTGAACTTCACACCTACAATGATTAAAAAAGATAAAGAAGGTCATTGCATATGCAGTACTGGAAAAATTCAAGAGGAAAAATTAGCAATTATAAATATATGTGCACCAAATACAGGAGTACCCAACTGTATAAGAGAAAAACTAATGCACATGAAAAACCAAATATAAAAGCACACACTTATAACAGGGAACCTTAATATTCCATTGTCTCAAAGAGATAGATAAACTAGACAAAACATCAGCAAAGAAATAATACAACTGAATCATAACTGTGAGCAATTGGACTTAGTAGAAGTTTACAGAATGTTCCACCAAAACACGTCAGAACACTCATTCTTCTCAGCTGCTCAGGAAACAGTCTCCAAAATAGACCTTATATTATCCCATAAAACATTCTTAAGTAAATGCAAAGGTATTGAAATTATCTCATGGATAATATCTGACCATAGTGCACAGAAACTGAAAATTAATGGCAAAAGAAATTGCAAAACCTTTATAGGTACAAGGAAATTATATAACAACCTTCTGAACAACCAGTGGGTTACAGATTAAATTAAAGAAGAAATAAAACAATACCTTCAATTCAATGAAAATGCAGTAACAACATACTGCAATTCATGGGATGCAATGAAAGGAATGAAAGCATCCTCAAGAGGAACATATATACCAATAAATTGTGATATCAAGAAAACAGAATGAACACAAGTAAAGTTCCTAATGCTTCATCTCAAGCTTCTAGAAAAAGAAGAGCAAGTTAAACTCAAAGCTGATAGAAGGGACAAAATTGTAAATACAAAAGCAAAAATCAATGCAATTGAAACTAAAGAACAATATAATGAACTGATGGATCAAAAAGCTGGTTTTTTTGAGAGAATAAACAGAATTGACAAACCTCTAACTCACATTATCAAGAAAAAGAAAGAAAATACTCAAATTCATACAATAAGAACTGAAAAGAGGGAAATTACTACAGAACCCATGGAAATTCAAAAGATCATGAATACCTACTTTGAAAATCTCTACTCACATAGGATGGAAAACACAGAGGAAATGGTCAGATTTCTAGTGACATATGAGCTACCTAAGCTCAACCAAGAAGATATAACTACTTTGAATAGCCCAATGTCAGCTATTGAAATTGAAAATGCAATTAAAAACTTACCAACAAAGAAAAACCCAGGTCCTGATGGATTCACAGCTGAATTCTACAAGAAATTTAGAGATTTGATGCCAATTCTCCTTAAACTCTTCAAGAAAATTGAAAAGGAAGCAATCCTCCCTAAATCATTACTGGAGACAAGTATTGCTCTGATATCAAAACCAGAGAAAGACCCAACCAAAAAGGAGAACTATAGAACAATCTCACTAATGAACATTGATGCAAAGATTCTCAATAAAATACTGGCAAATAGAATGCAGCAAATCATCAACTACGTTATACATCATGAACAAGTGGAATTCATTCCAGGAATGCAGGGATGGTTTAACATACACAAATCAGTAAATGTAATACACCACACAACAGAGCCAGAAACAAAAACTATATGGTCATCTCAATAGATGCAGAAAAACTTTGGTAAAGTCCATAATAAAAACCCTTCAGAAACTTGGAATAAACATTGTCTGCCTTAATTTTATCAAAGGCAATCAATAGCTGCAGAAAAAACTTTCAATAAAGTCCATGATAAAAACCCTTCTGAAACTTGGAATACACTGTGACTTCCTCAATCTTATAAAGGCTATCTATGACAAACCAAAGCCAACATTATACTAAATGGACAAAAACTGAAAGCTTTCACTTTAAAATCTGGAACAAGACAAGGATGTCCATTATCACCACTCCTATTTAACATAGTTCTGGAAATACTAGCCAGGTAATCAGACAAGAGAGAGAGAAATAACAGGAATAAAGATAGGAAAGGAACAAGTTAAATTATGATGAACTTCAAATGACATGATACTTTATATAGAAAACCCAAAAAACTCCATTATAAGAATACTAGAGGTAATAAATTCAGCAGCATAGCTGGACACAAAGTAAATGCTCAAAAATCAATAGCATTCCTGTACACAAACAAAAACTCACTGAGAGAGAAATTATGGAAATATTGCCTTTCACAATAGCATCTAGGGCTAGGGATTTAGCTCAGTGGCATAAGCACCTGCCTGGCAAGCAGGAAGTTGTGAGTTTGAACCCTGGAACCAAAAAAAAAAAAAAGAACAATAGCATCTAAAAAATGAAATACTTAGGAATCAACCTAATAATGTAAAAGACCTATATGCTGAAAATAATGCTGCACTTAAAAAGGAGATTGAAGTGGATATTAGAAAATCACAGGATATTCCTTGCTCTTGGTTAGGAAGAACCAACATTGTGAAAATGGCCATACTTCCAAAACTGTTATACAGATTTAATGCAATCCCAATCAAAATACCATTAACATACATTATAGATCTAGAGAAAACACTCCTAAAATTCATTTGGCAACATAATAAACCTAGATTAGCAAAAGCAACTCTGGGCAACAAAGGCAGGACAGGAGGCATCTCAATTCCTGACTTGAAACAGTACTATAAAGCCACAGTGATAAAATCAGCATGGTACTGGCAAAGAAATAGACCTAAGGATCAATGGAACAGATTAAAAGATGCAAACACAATTACAAAGACACTCAGCCACCTGATATTAGACAAAGGGGCTAAACATGCTCACTGGAAGGATAGCCTCTTTAATAAATGGTGTTGGAAAAATTGGCTCTCTACATGCCAAAGACTGAAACTAGACCCATTCCTATCACCATGTACACAACTAAAGTCTAAATGGATCTGGGACCTAAACATTAAAACAGAAACACTAAGTCTACTGGAAAACAAGATAGGTAGGAGTCTTGGAGACATAGGAGTAGGCAGAGATTTCATGAACAAAATGCAAACTGCATGGGAAATACTTCAAAGAATCAACAAATGGGATCTCATATTATTGAAAGTTTCTGCACTTCAAAAGAAATCACCAAAAGAGTGAAAAGAAAACCCACAGAGTGGGAAAGAATTTTAGCCAACAACCCCTCAGGCAAAGGACTTATATCCAGAAATTATAAAGAACTGAAAAACATCAAGGCCCCCAAATTCAAAGACCCACTCCAAAAATGGGTATTGGAGATGAACACACAGTTCTCAGATGAAGATATACAAATGGCAAATAAATACATGAAGAAATATTCACCATCACTGGTTATTTGAAAATTGCACATTAAAACAGCATTGAGATTTCATCTCACTCTGGAAAGAATAACTGCCATGAAGAAATCAACTGATAACAAATGTTGGTGAGGCTGCAGGGAAAAGGGAGCACTGCTCTACTATTGGTGGGAGTGTAGACTGGAGCAGCCACTATGGAAATCAGTATGGAGATTTCTCAGAAGTGTAGGGTTGGAAGTTCCATTCAATCCAGGTATTCTCCTCCTGGGTATTTTCCCAGAAAAACTGAAGAAGTCATATCACAGTGACATATGTGCACCCATGTTGATAGCAGAACAATTTGTAATAGCTAAATCTGGGAAACAACAAAGATTCCCATTAACCACAGAGTGGATAAAAAATATGTGGTATTTTTATGCAATGGAATATTACTCAGCTATAAAAATATGATCTTGAGCCCTTAATAAGTAAATTGAGACAAATTGAGACTATCCTTATAAGTGTAATAAATAAGAATCATATTTATAAATATCACATTGTGTCTCTAGTGTAAAAAGTAATGAGAACTGTAGGAGTAATAAAACCCAAAATGTATAATTGCTATTTTAAAGAAGAGAGGAAAAGAAAGTGCTCTAAAGAATATAACTGCATGTATGTTTAAGTGTGTAAGATTGATAACCGGATTGATAACCATATTACTAAGTTTTTGTTGGATCATTGAACAGAACTGTTTACAGTCTCTCTGTTTGAATATCTACTATGTATGCTTTAATTTTGTAACTTGAACTATTTCTAAGAGAATAATATGTAATTTATCAACTAGTGATTTCTTACTGTTTATTTTTTTGAAATTATTATTTCTACACATTTGTTTTGCTTTTTTTCTCTTTAAATAAAATTTTAAAAAAGAAAATATAACAATTTTGAGTGACCTTATATCAGCTACCAAAATTGAAAATGTGATTAAAAACACATTAACAAAGAAAAACCCAGGTCTTGATGGATTCACAGATAAATTCAGCAAGAAATTTAGAGATTTAATGCCACTATGCCTCAAACTCTTCAATGAAATTGAAAGGGAAACAATCCTCCCTCACTCATTCCTGGGGTAAGGTTTCTTGTTTCCAAATGAATTTTTGGAATGTTTTCTCTAGATCTTTAAGGTATGTTAGTGGTATATAGATTGGGATCACATTAAATCTGTATAATAGTTTTGGTAGTATGGCCATTTTCATAATATCTCTGATACCAAAACCAGAGAAAGACCCAACCAAAAAGAATTATAGGCCAATCTCACTAATGAACATTGATGCAAAGATTCTTGATAAAATACTGGTAAATAGAGTGCAGCAAATCATCAAGAAGACTATATATTGTGACCAAGTGGGATTTATCCCAGGAATGCAGGAATGGATTAACATATGCAAATCAATAAATGTAATACACTACATCAACAGAATCAAAAACAAAAATCACATGATCTTCTCAATAGACACACAAAAAGCTTTAGATAAAGTCTAACACTGTATCATAAAAACTGAAAGAAACTCAGAATATTTGGTATCTACCTCAATCTGGTAAAGACCATATATGACAAACCACAACAAACCTTATACTATATGGATAAAAACTGAAAGCTTTCACTCTAAAATCTGAAACAAGACAGCAACATTCACTATCAACATTCCTATTCAGTAGAGTGCTGAAATATTTGCTAGAGCAATCAGACAAGAGAGAGAAATAAAAAGAATAAAGATAGGAAAGGAAGAAGTTAAATTATCTCTATTTGCAGATGATATGATATTCTACATAGAAGATGTCAAAAATTCTACTAAAAGACTACTAGAGTTAATAAATGAAGCAATGTAGCTGGATACAAAGTCAATGCTTAAAAATCAACAGTATTCCTATACACAAATAAAATCTCATTGAGAGAGAAATTATGGAAATATTGCCTTTCAAAATAACACCTAAATCATGATATATTTAGGAATCAACCTAAAAATGTAAAAGACCTATATGCTGAAAATTATACTACTTTAAAAAAGGAGATTGAAGAAGATATCAGAAAATGGAAGGATATTCTTTGTTCTGTGTTAGGAACATTATGATAATGGCCATACTACCAAAACTATTACACAGATTTAATGCAACCCCAATCTATATACCACTGACATACCTTACTGATCTAGAGAAAAAATTCCAAAAATTCATTTGGAAACAGAAGAAACCGATTAGCACAGGCAATCTGTGCAACAAAAGCAAGGGAGGAGACATCTCAATTCCTGTCTTGAAAGTATACTACAAATTCACAGTGATAAAATCAGCATGGCATTGGCAAAGAAATAGACCTAAGGATCAATGGAACAGATTAGAAGATGAAAACACAACTACAAAGACACTCAGCCACCTAATATTTGACAAAGGAGCTAAGCATTTTCACTTGAATAAGAATAGCCCCTTTCCTGAAAGGTGTCAGGAAAATTGGCTTTCCACATGCCTAAGACTAAAAATAGAACCATGTCTATCCCTATGCACTAAACTAAAGTCATAATGGGTCAAAGATCTAAATATTAGAACAGAAACATTAAATCTTCTAGAAGGCAAGGTAGGTAGAAATCTTGGAGACATAGAGGTAGGCAAAGAATTCATGAACAATATGCAAACTGTATGGGAAATACTTCATAAAATCAACAAATGTGATCTCATCTTATTAAACAGTTCTTGCACTGCAAAAGAAATCACCAACCAAGTGAAAAGAAATTCCACCGAATGTTAAAGAATTTTAGCCAGAAGTCCCTCAGACAAAGTATTTGTATCCAGAACAAACAAAGAGTAGAAAAACATCAAGCTCCCCAAACTCAAAGACCATCTTCAAAAATGGGCATCCAAGATGAACACACATTTCTCAGATCCAGATACATGAATGGCAAATAAATACATGAAAAAAAGTTTACCATCATTGGTAATTCAAGAAATGCAAATGAAAATATCATTGAGATTTCATCTCACTCCAGAAGAATGGCTGACATCAAGAAATCAACTGATAACAAATGTTGGCAA